>JARHVA010000766.1:3127500-3385000 GCA_037957365.1 Torreya grandis | reverse complement strand
ATCTATAACATGTCATACCTAATAAGAAGTCACTACTAGATGATTTTATAGATGAGGGAGTCTAGACTATGCTGACAAGTATACCAAAAGATGTGACTCTACTCATGATGTATAGTGACCCATGATCTACACATGTGCTAACCTTATAGCAATGGTCAACCAACTAGGCCATATAGTATTAATGTGCATATAAGGTTATCGCATGATCTCTCTTTGTGTCATCATCTATAGAGTAGGAACATGGGGTGTGACATGTAATACATGGTGTTGTCTCTACCTCAAGACTTGAGGTAATCTATCATAAATGATATAGGGAAACCCAATTAGTCAATACATGGGGAACCTATCATATATCCATCCACTTCATAAAACTATAGGCCTTATGGTATTTTACCCTATGGAAAACATCTCATATATATCATGAATGAGTTATACCTAGATAACATCCCCAAAATCATAGAGTGTTTCTTGATATAAAATAGACTAACATAAGGTTATTACATATAATGGTACCTTATCATTTGACTTGTGACATATCACTCATGATATCACAAGTCCTATGACTACCTTTTAGATGTCCATAATGGCCATAATATAAACAAAAAATAATCTCACCCTCAAACTAGGGTAAATCTTATTTGAGCATGTATCCCACTGGGATAATTATTTTCTCCCATCCAAATCCTTTGATGTATCAGTGATCACTAGTGTCCTACCTATAGGAAGTCTAAGTAATGCATGGACATGTTTCAAAGAGATACATAACTCAATGGTGTCCATATCCACCTCCCATAAGTAAGTGTTAGTCAATCATTCCCATACTCTTAGAAACATGATAATGAGATCAACACTTAATGGGATCTATCTCATCTCCATGATGCCTCCAAATCTTGGGTTGTCTAGTTGAACTCTATCCATGTCACTCAAATGATCCAACAAATCAGGTAGCCAAGATGCATCTTTTAGGAACTAATATCTCTAACATCTCTATAAAATAAAAAACAACACAAGATGTATCAAATCTCCATGTCATAAATAATAAAAATACATTATTTATATAAATTAACTACTTAATCAACTAATTTGATTTAGTTTCTTATGTTTTTTTATTTTCCTACATAATCAACCCATTCGATACTAAATTGGCTATTGAAATTTCCAACTAAATAGACCCATTTTATAACAAATTGGTCCTCATTCATATCTAAAATACTATATTATCCCTATGTTACATAATAGTCCCTATTTTATAGACTATATTGGCCATCTTCTACCAACTAAATTGGCCCTCTAGTATACAATCAGCCATATATTCCTTGATAATTATATCAGTCCACTACTATATAGTCAACCACCTTTAGAGTAATATGTTAGCCCATTACTACATAGTAGGCCCCCATCTTCTAATTTCCTTACAAAATTAGTTGACCAAGTTGATTCTATTCTTTCACAACAACAATATTTTGACCATTTACCATAAATGCCTTAGTTATTTACTAATCTAACTTCTTCTTACATAGTATCCAGTTCTACTCCTAGTCTACCTAATAATTTCCTAGGGTCAATTCTAGTGCCTATATTTTTCCTACTAGTTCATTTACTATATTTAGCTAAATTATAAATATAATTACTCAAAAAAATTAAAACTCACAATTGCTTACCTATGTTACAGTCATTGTAGCTGCTAGGCATCCTCTCCATCTCAATTTGTTGTCTCCTCACCATGCTGTCTCTTTGGTCTCAAAATAAGTATCTCAGTTATCTATTTTCTTAGAATAGTAAAAATAACAGATGAATTTTTTTTCACCCTATTTGTATTTATTACTATAAATTATTTACTTATTAAATATTTATAACCATATTCCATTTTTCAATCATATCTCTGTTTTTACTAGATCTTTTTTTGAACCATAAGATTTTATGGAATCCTAACAATGTAGAAAATATTATCACATATTATATGTATATTTTGAAAAAAAATTGATTTTTGATCTTTCTGGCTAATTTTTATAGGTTCATCTAATGTTTCTTACAATGGACACCTTCACAATTATTGCATATTATTATTTATCTACATCACTAAGGTAACTAAAGGTAAACATTTTTCAATTATGTCCTTTCATTTATCTTACTTGATTTTTACTATAATTTATTTAGCTTCAGCATTGTGTGTTGTTATGTTCTTTTCCTAAAACACCATCCCCTATTACACCTACATGACACATGATGAGATTTGAGTGAGGCATATGTATACACATAATATCTTTAAACTTTATCAATTACTGATGCTTTATCTCTTGTAAGAACCTTTCAAGTCTCGATCTCTCTAATTGCATGCCTTAAAGGGTGCATCAAGAAAGGGGTGGGTAGACCATTGATGCTTCAAAGTATTATTGTCTCATATACTACCACTTGATATCAATCCAACCTTATCTTAGACACTTCCCTAATCCTTATCTCCTCTATTTCACACTTCTCTGTTTTGTTTTACCTCCATTAGCCCCTTCTTAAGCCTAAAACATTTTTAATGGTTTATGTTAAATTTTAATTCCCATCAACCCTATACTCTAAATGATAAAACATATTTAGGGTCTAGGTCAACACCTGAATGACCTAGATTAAGACCTAATTTGTTTTTATCAATTAAAAATACATAGTCAATTGAGATGACCTTATCGACTAAAATTTCAAAAAATTTAAGGTTTAGATTAATCTATATATACACATTCTTTCCATCATTAATGAAGAAGAGAAGAAGAACATATATTTTACATCTACTTATTGACCATTCTACTTGAGGAGCATAGATTATGGTTTTAATACTTTATTTGGAGACATGGATCTTATCTTGTGGAGAAATATTTTGGATGCATAGAGAAGTTGTGTATCCTAGAGATGACTTATCCTTGTTATCCTTACATACCATAACAACATTTTACAAATCACCTTGGCCAAGGGAGAGATTGAGGCTTAGCACGTTGATATTCAAAGGTAAGTATTCCTAATTTTTTTCCTCATTTGTAAGAGTAGAGATATTTTAATTTATACTTCTCTACCATTCATTAGGATTTTACTTATAAATACCTTAACTTTAATTCTCCTATGAATTTTTACTTTTCATGTTTATTTCCCCCACTTTGTGCCACAAGTTTTGGTGAGCACTAGATTTTATTCTTATTTTCTTTGCATATACTTTGTGAATATGAAAACATAGGACCTACCTAGGGCTATTTCATAGTGTTTCTTGACTAGAGGATTTGAAACCTTATCTATTGATGTTATTATAGTAAGAGATCCCTTCATTAGGTCTAGCAGATCCATCTTGGTCATGAACCTAAATATCTAATGTATCAACAATCAGAAGTGTAAGTAAGATTTATCTTCTCTAAGCTTGGATTGATTAATAGATCAATTGGATTTACCTTGATATATAGATATAATTATCATAATTAATGGATTTTTAATGTATTTATCTCTCAACACATTAAGGTTACCTCTACATTGACTAAAGTAGAGTTTTTATTTGCATGTTTACTTTTATTTTTATTATCCCCATTTTATGTAGTATGCTTTGGTGATAATTATATTATATTTAGTTTACTTCATAATAAAATTTGATAAGTAAATATATGACCTAGATAGGGTTATTGTGTGGTATTGATTGACTAGAGGCTTTGTAACCCTCTCTAGTAATATTGTGTGGTAAGAGACCCCTAGTTAGGTATAGTGTATCCATATTGGGCATGACTCCAATTGTATAAATGTAAAATGAAGTGGAATGGATAGTGTGATTTAACATATTTATTCTTAGATTGATATGTAAATCAACTTCATTTTTCCCTTGTATACATTCTAGTGAACTTGATGTGAACTAATGCTTAGAAGTTTTCTTTCACACCTTCATTTATTATTTATTTAATTTTACATCACTAGATAAATTATATCAACTCAATTTGAATTTAGTGTAAAAATTTAAAACACAGTAAATCTGATCAAATCTATTTTTAATTTGTGTAATTTATCTTCAACCAAAAGAAAATGGATCGATATGTTCTACTTAGTTTGCTACATTACATATAGGTTTTCAAACTCAGTCAACCCATTTGACTCTATTACTAAAAATATTTATATGGATGACATAATATAAAAACAAAAAATTTATCACCTTCAAAATATTTAGGTTCATTTTCACCATCTTACTCATTTCTTTCCTTCATTTCAATCTTGTTTTTCATAGTTTTCAATATATAAAATTTTAACTCTATAATGATTAAGGTCAACTAGATTGACATAGTTATGTATCTTGATTTATTACCTAAGAGACTCATTAAAATCATTTTATTGTGTGTTTTAATCTCTTTCTTCAATAAATATAATCAACTTAGTCAATTATTTTGTGTAATATTTACATACATGGTCATCTAAATTGACCCTGTACTCTTCAATCAAAGGAATTAACTCATCTTGTTAGTAATTAATTCACTTTTTATTTAATTGCTTGCTTAGAATAACATACATATAATAAATAATAATTCTTAAATTATCAATTTAGTTGCACTATTTCTTTCTTATTCACACACTTCCAAACAACATAATATAAAAAAGCATTAAAAAAATTCTACCCAAGGTTTACCTACTTGAATTTCATCACCAAAGGGGAAACTAGCTCAATTTATGGATGAGTATAAATACATGGTTGATGGTATATACTGGCAAAGCATATAACACCCTTATCATTTAAACATTGTAAAGTGAGGGGGTAGGTTTTAATAAAAATCAACTACCATCACTAATATATATCCCTTTTAACCTTAAGTACCTAAAACCATCCTTAGATTGCCTTTCTAGTTTACTTTAATAGCAAACTCTCTATCACATTTATTTCTAAAAGTTATAATTTAAATAAATTATAAAGGACCAGAATTTTTATTTTTACTACTTTTTTCTCTTAGATAATTATATGTTGTATTGCAAAACTTATATTGGCCGACATTGGTATATGGTTTATGATGTGTGGAAAAACTAGATAGACTTGATCTCCTCACTTGTATGTGTGTTTATTTAAAATATTCTATAAATTAACATTAGGTTTCCTAGAGTCATAAATATCAAAACTTATCTTTACCTTCATAGTGTAGTCAATCTACTTGACTATGTCTCTTACAGTCTTTTTTCCCATAAAACATGGTTACTCTATTTGACCCAGTCTCTTAAAACCTACTTATTCTATTTGAATTCAACACATAATAAACCTATTTGATTGTGTGTATTTTATACTCCCTCAATCTCATCATATATAAAACACAATCAACTAGTTCAATTGTGTCATTTAAAATTGTCCTATCTACTATCCTATAAGATAGTGTTGACTAGTTTGATCCATTATCATACCAGTTGATCCTCATTTATACCAAGTTTCATTTTCCCTCCTTAATCATGAATTAATTTTTTGAGGATAATATATAATTAAGTCAAAAAAAATGATGAATTTTATGAATCCCAATAAGGTTCTTAGACACATATTTTGGCACCCAATATGGATCACAACAATGACCAAGTTTCCACCTACACTACCAACTATGTACCCCTCCCAATTATTCCTTGACACATCCATTTATTTTCATTAGAATATGAGTGCAATTTTTAATAAAAAATTTAAATGATCTTTTTCATCAATTAAAATCCTCAACATAAAGGAAAATATCGTACAACCATCTATAATCTCATGATGGGACCTCATATAACAAAACTCCGTTCACCTTAACCTAGATTTTTGTAAGGATTTGGGGAAATCCATTTATTTTAATAATAAAATTTCCCCTATATAATGTCTCCTTCCCAGACCATAAAATCATTCTCTATGTATTCTTCTACCTCCATTCCAAGTATTTATACAAATTTGGTAGGTCTAACTTCTATTGGGGCTCCTTAAAATACCCACATCCCTAACCATGCTACTACTACTTCTTTTACCACCAATGCTACTCATGACACTAGTGTGATTCATGCTACTACATGATACCACACTGAGTATGCATCTCAAGTTCTTAGCAACTAACATAATACTAATGCATCACAAGCTACATCCACTATCCAAAATGATGCTCAAACTAATCAAATTTTATTACAAATGATTAACTAGGTTAAATTTTAGTGGCTATTATTCATCAATTCATGAATATATAATATTTATAAATTGACATTTATCTATTTAGGGAGTGGTAAACAATGTGGATTCACCTAAATTATGTGGGTGTAAGTTAGCTTTCTAGGTCAACTCACCTAGTATTTAAAATAAATTTCATACAAATAAGTATAGTTCACCATTCCATCAAAAGTTAATATAATATTATTAACCATTATATGTAAATAGATTTTTTTCCCATATACTCATAATTACAATTTTTAATAGTAATAAAGGGATGAATGAAGTGTTCGGCAGTGGTGTCAAACAACATGTTACCAAGTGACACAAAAGTTGTCATTCACCATCAAGTCTATCATTTTGTAACATTTTTATCATTCAACAGCAACTATTTCATTTGATGGTGAAGAGGTGCGATCCATAGAAAAATAAGGTGCATTTTATCTATGAGTTTTCTATATAATCACACACCTCTTAAAATTTTGTGCCTGATTATGATTCACCTATCCATTTTAATTCTCACTTAAACACTATCTATTAACTTTTTCCAGACTTCCAAAACATTCACTTAGATATTTACCAAAAAAAACCCAAGTTAATTTCTACATTGGCCATTAACATTTACCCTATGCTTAACCAAATGTATAATTTTCAAACATAATTTAAATTAGATGATGTAAATTTAAAATAACCTTATACATCTCCAAAACATACCTAACTATGTTCTATAGGGAGTTAAAAATCCTAATACCACCCACCCCCTAAGGATTCACATGGTAACGTCATACCACAACCTCCACTTATCAACAAAAGTATTAAACATTTACAACATGAACATATAATACCTCAAATTTAAAACATTAACATAGGGGGTATGACCCAAACCATCAATTATAATGGATTTATAGATCCTGCCTTGCATTTAAAACATCTGGAAACCTTTACAAAGATTGGGTTATGTCTAGTAACTTTGTTGCCACTAAAATTTTAGCTAAAATTCTTTCAAGATATGTTATAAGTTGGTAAAAAAAATTTAAAACCCATTATGATAATGTCTTAGAAGACTTGTTCAACTCATTGGTCTAAGAATTAAAAACTACTAATACAATAGAATATAACTTAACTCATTTTATAAATTTTAAATAGCTCAAAACTAAAATGGCACAAGTCTTCCTCAAAGGATGGAGAAATCTGTCTAACAAATGTAAGCATAATATGTTTAATGATAACCTCTTCTAATTATTTACCAATGCTCTCCACCTTTAATTATAATATCATGTTAGGATCCTTTCTCTAAAAACTTTAGAAGAATCTCTTGACCATGCCAAATGAAAAGACTTCCTCATGAATCAATTTGTACCACCACAACCTATAATGGGAACTCACATGATTATAAAAAAAGTCATGCAACAAATGATGGTGTTACCAACACTTACGACACCATCTAAGATATTACTCTAAATAATACCATGGAGCATGTTACCCCTGTTAATAATAATTCTAATTTTAAGCCCACATTTTCTCCATACTAATTTTCACTAACCATTTCACCTAGAAAAAATTCAAAAATTTCATCGAAGACCTCTACCACAATATCTTGACCCCACTTATCTTATGAAATCATGGTATGATCCAAATATTTTTTTGTTTCATGCAAGTTGGGCCTTCTCATGAGAATTGCAAACTATGGATTTTATTCTTGGTCCTAACTTTGACCATGAATCCCATATATGAAAATATAAACAAGCTTATGACATGACACTTAAAGCTCATGAGACTCAAAATAAAAATCAAGTTTTAAACTAAGCTAATGTTGATCATTTATCTATCTATAATGATCCCCTTCCTAACCACCAAGGCAAAATTGACCAACTAACCCCTACTGCTAACAACGTTGAACATGTTTTATACCTTAACACCAATGATGAAAATGTGGTTAATATGACTAATATGATAAGATTAGTTGCTTATATTGATTTAAACCAAACATCTACACATAACACTTATCCAACATTATGCATCATTGAAGACATTTCACCATCCCATATTATTGAATTAGGGTAAGAAGAACTAATACCCATACAATCACCACTTCCAAAAACACAAATTAACCATACCTATCATATCATTAATATAACTTCTACTCTTTCCCCAACTTCTATACCTCAAGAAAACTTCCCTCAAACTTCAAAGAGGATTTATTATACTCAATGAGAATAAATACCTCAATAAACCATCACATCATATAAACCCACTTACAACCAACCTAAACCAACAATACCTTATCAACATAAGTTTCATTGCACATACAACCCAACTTTCTAGGAACTCTTGCAACACTACACATTTATATCTAACAATCCTCTCATAGGTTATGATAAATGGGATCCTATTATGTAAATTGTGCATATTGCATCTCAAACCCCTTCTTAGTGATAATGAAAAAAATTCCCCATCATTATAACTACCTAATGAAATAATTATTCAAAATGAACATCCCTCATCCTCTTCTTATAGGGAAAGCGACTACTTTAGCTGGATCTAAAGATAACATACTTAGATAATGTGAATAGATGTTCATCGATGTTGATAAAATAGTGGACACTTCCCTTTCACTTAAATTCCCTATCTCTTCTATGATTCTCGATGAGATATTGCTTTATGTAGATGATCTTCCTTTATTCACTATAATCCAAATAGGTGATATCTCAGTTAAACATGCTTTAATTTATAAAGGTCTAGGCATTTATGTTACCACCCTTGACCTTATTAGAACACTTAGATACTCTAAATGTAATAATAAATCCACATGTAGTACATGCCAAGGCTATGATAGATGATATATACCTCTTTTAGGTTATTTTTGTCTTCCCATTACCATTCCTACCATTACCATCCATGTTAAAGTTATCATATTCAACTTTCCACTTTATTACAATATCTTACTTGGTCATCCTTGGACTCATAATATGAGATTAGTTAAATCATTTGCATGCCAATGTGTCAAATTTACTCATAATGATTCTATCTACAAGATTCAAGAGGAAAAAATCCTTAGAATTTAGAATAATTAAAAGCATGTGATGTCTTTAAAATACCTGCCCTTGAAACCTTGCCTAGTGTTCTATTTTGATAATCCCAAGTCTTCAACTATCTACGTAACTCTAGTAAAGGTTATAGTGGTCATCCTAAATTAATAGGTAATATTACACCTAACCACTTAGACCTTAATGATGATGACCTAGATGAGATAAGTTGAAAGATAAAAAAATTGATCTTTCCCCTCAAAACATCACTCCACTTTTTCCTTCTCTTAAATACCAATCCTATTAGAAAGCTTCTAATGGCATACTAGTTATTTTAACCAAAAAAATATATTCCATTCACCATGCTTCTACAATTGATAACATAGTTCCTACATATACTATCAAACTACATACACCTAATTATGATGTTGGTTATGCTTTTGATGACCCATTTTTAACTGGACCTATCAAAGCTAGAAACATAAAAAATATTATATATTATTCTTCTTTATTTTATTATTATCATTCTTATTCTATAATTATTTTTCATATAATACTTAATATTAGTTTTTACACTATTGGTCATAGGTTAGAGATGGATCACTCACGTATTCTTCTTCTAGTCATAGCATAACCTCTTAAGAGTATGCTCATGGATCATGCCATGATAGGACTATTATCACTAGAATTTTCTCCCATTGAGGATATGTCTCAGATCTCCTCATAAAATTGGAAAAATGGAAGCATCTCACTTGATGTGGGTAATCAATTGGTGAGATGAATCTGTAGAAGGGCTACTTCCCTTGATGCACTCTTTGAGACATTTTCTTACTTATCAATTTTAAATGAAAATGGGGAAGAAGAAAAAATAAAAATTTAAAAAAGTGATGCACCAATAATGATTTTCCTCCTATTTAATAAACTTATACTACTTAGAGCAAATAAAATCTTCTTTCACACATAACAAACAACTCAAGACAAATTGTGACATCAATGTTTCATATGTTAGGTTCAAGAGGTATATTAATGTTTAGGAAGGATAATAAATGATACATTGGAGAACAAAATCATAAACCACTTATAAAAATATTGTACACTAAGAAAGATTTATAACAATTAATCTTATGCACACTTGGTAAAAAATCAAGGACAACATGCTAGAAAAGACTATTTTTTAGTAGATAAGATCAACAAGATTTTAACAAGAATAAATTATGAAACATGTAATTAGGAAAATTAACTTTATTATTTCTTCAAGATACATTCAAATACAAAAATGGATAGGGTTTCACCATTAACCAATAGAGGCTATCCCAAAGAGCTCAAAAATGTCACTACTTTTAGCATTTGAGAGAGGAGTGAGAAAAGAGAAGTCTAAATGTCACTTGGAAACATGTAAAAATAAGATAAGGGGTCAAATGTGAATAGAAATATAATTTGAAACTGATTATGTAAATTTAAAAAGTACAAGTGTCAGTCTAAGGCATGAAAATCCTTTTGTTGGCTCAAAAAACTATCTTCATCAATCACACTTTTCACAACATCCTAAAACTAACTAGGGATAGATTTAATTATTTTTATAAGATTTATGGGGTTATTTACATGATCTTTCATGCATTTTTTGCATTCATAATCATATATCATCTTCTAAAAGTGAGCCATCACTGCTTACATTCAAAGAAACTCCCTTTTTCACATACATTGCACACTTAGATTCCAAAATGGATTTAATTTCTCATGAAAATCCATAAAATGGGGTGAATGACATGTTTCAAGGCCATCCGTTGCCTTAAATTGCTTAGGTGCACCTTAAATAGGCTTACACTTGAAGTTTTCACCCTTCTCACTATCATGTTCACTATGTCAATTCTAAATCTCTAATAAATATAATTAGGAGTTTTTATGGAGCTTTAAATTACCATATTATGTTATAATAAGTCTCTATAATCCTCCCAAAGTTTATTTAATCTCTTGAAAGTCTATAAAACCTGCACAATGCATAAAATAGTTAAAGAAAGTAGTTTTTTACCCTATCTATATAGATAAGAAATAATTCAATTAGATGGGAATGATATCTAGAGAGTAACCTACATCATAAAATTACTTTACATGCCATTCTAGTCCATTAAGATAACTCCCCACCTTAATTTTACCAATTGGGTCATTTGCAAGGGGTTTCAAGCATTTTAGGTCTTTAGGCCCTTAAGCTTCGTTCATAAATATGGGATGTTGGAACTACGAAAAAATTCCAAAAA
The DNA here is from genome assembly GCA_037957365.1 of Torreya grandis. Taxonomy (NCBI): domain Eukaryota; kingdom Viridiplantae; phylum Streptophyta; class Pinopsida; order Cupressales; family Taxaceae; genus Torreya; species Torreya grandis. Next base: position 3,373,574 of record JARHVA010000766.1, on the reverse strand, counting down.
TGTTATTTCCAAGACCCCTGTCAGCCCTTCCAAACTTCTTTTATTTTCATGCAAAGTTTCAAGGGATACGTGAACATCTCAAGTTGCTTACTTAATTCTTTTCTTTTATTTACATAAGCCATGATATGGTTCTAAACCAAAAGTGGTTCTCCTTCTACTTTACATGCATAACAAGAGATTGGATACCTTCTTTATGCCCACATACACATTTATAAATTAATTATAATTCCTTCCGATAGTTGGAAGTGAAATTGACTTCTCATTTGGACTTTAGGCCAAAATCCTACTTAATAGGCCTAATTACAACTTTGGTGTTTTAGACTACCCTATTGGGATTTATCTTCATATTAAAGGTTAATAATGTTTTCATAGATGTTTTTAAACTTATCACACATTATTTAAATATAAATTTAGCTTTTGGTCCACCCTTTCACCTTCCTTCTTCAAAAATGCAAGTTTTATTCACAAAGGGAGTGCCCTCTATCTGAGACGAAATAGAAGGAACTTTTCCTATTTGCCTAAAAAAACTTTCTATGGGTTTATAAAATTTTTATAGATATTATACACAAAATTTAAACCTTTATTCACATAATTTGACCCTTTAAATTATACAAAACCCAAGATAGACTTTGAATAGGGAACCTCAGTGCAGGGTTTATCCATGTTAGCTATGTGCTACTCCAAAAAGTCTCTTTTATACATGATTTGCATTGGTGAGAGAATTTTTGGGGAATAAAAATAATGGTTAATATTTCATAAATTTTTTCATAAATCTAACCTAATACATACCCCTCATATTCCTTGCTTAGTCAAAATTGAGTTCCATCTGGTGACTATGTTTTATTTCATGGACGTGCACCTATAGGTGGGAAAACTTGTTTGAAATTTATTTATAGCTCCTACCAACCATATTTGAGTAGTTTTAGGATCATTTTATACCTTTTTTGACCCATTTTCCTCATATTTATTCTATACTAACACTCAAACCTTAAACTTGCTCACTATCTGTCATAGTTAAAAATAGTCAATTACATTGGAAAGAGTTAAACCCTATAAATGAATATTTATATTTTGATAGGTTACACATTAATTTTTTATTTCATGAACAATTTTGAATCATATCCCATCATCCAAACTTGATAATTCCATGTTTAAGCTTCTAACATGGACTATGTACACCTACAACCAATTGTAGGTGAGTATTCTTGAATGAATAGACACCTATAGATGTATATAAGAAACAAAACATATTATATCATTATCCTTAAGTGGAATTTAGATTATAATTACTTATTTTAACTATCTATAACCATTCAATCATGGTGGCATTGTTTATTTTCAACTTAGAATACAAGGTCACTCAAACATTCAAATCTTGTAGATTTCAATGTAAAATTTTAGTGTTCAAATAGGCCACTTTGAGCCTTCTAATAACCACCCTCCATTAGTAAAATGACTCACTCCTTTCTCATATCTCTTCAAAAATGTAGAGGTTACAAGGTTTGACCATTATGATGCCTTAAATCTATTGATAACCTTACTATAAGATATCCATAAAATGGATCATACCTCTATTTTCACTTGTTTCAACATTTAAAATGACTCTTCAACTCTATATTAAAACCATATATAGGTGAACATTATCATTTACAAGCATTAAAAGTAGAAAATTATGTGGTATGTAAGATCACATGTTTATGGTCAACTTGGGCCCTCTCAAAGTTTCCAAATTCACACTAGCATTCCAAAGGATTTGAAAAAACTATCAATACTTCCCTTTCAACATGACATCCTCCAGAGGGCACCTATAGGTGCACTTTGAGCTGTATGTAGATAGTGAATGTGAAATGATCCATGTACCAAGGTGTAGTTATATAAAATGTTAAAACTAGTAGCTTGAGTGTGGATTGAGACACCCAACCCATTGGTCCCTCTTTTATGCTCTCATGACCCTTTTAGACACCTTTTTTTATTCCCTACCATCTATCGACTTCTAAGGCTTGATTCTAGCTTTGTCAGGCTCCATTTTCCATGTTGATTCCATCCCCATAGGTCTTGAACCTATAGGATATGAGCATTTGGGTTGGAATATAGCATTGGACCCTAGGGTGTCCCATTTATAACACTCTTATCCAATCACATTTTGAGATTAAATGACTATTCTCGCTTGATTCATCTTCTTCATTGTGTTACCCTACCATGAATGCATTTAACCCATGACCAATAGATCTCTATAAAATCCATTAAAAGTTAATTTTGAAGGGGTTTGAAAATATTAAAATATTAAGCAATAATACAAGAAATACAATTAAGGCAAACTTCCCTATTCTCTACATACAACCATCTAATATAGTGACAAGCCCATTCAAACCCTCATATTAGTCCCTAACCACCTCAAACACACACAGTTTAGCATTTTTTCATTCACATAGCACTATTACATAAAGCACATTAAGTGAGATAACTACATATGGCTTGATCCCTCTTCAGAGTATTGTTATGTAGGTAGTGTGCCCACACAAGGGGTGTGGATACATGTTCAATGCATATTACACACATGACCCCCACTCTTTCTCAAGTTTCATTAAATCATATTTAAGGTCTAGGGTTTTAAGATTAAATAAGATCTAAAAAGATCTCTATCAAAATTAAATATCTAAATTTTCATAGGTAGGTACACATAGGGACAATAGACAAAACCCAAAAAACAAAGATATTTGTGACTAGTTTGGACAACAATGAAAGGACTTGGACTATAACACTGGACCTCAAAGATTCCTAATTTTAGTGCTCCTATCCTTTAACCAAATGAAAGGCAAATCTTGGTTCATGATATTGTCTTAATTTTTCACATGCAATATCAACCTCTGTGTTAGTCGTATTAGTACAATTTTAAGATGAGTTACATTTATCCTCTTTATTTACTATTTTTAGAAAGTTGTGAAGGTCAAATAAATTATACAAATCAATACTCTATTTATTGCAATATTATTTTATTGATTTAGTCAACTTATTATTGCAATACTCTATTAGGAATGAGACTCCAATATTCCCAAAACTATTAAATAATTCGGTTAACCTAATTACTTCATTTGTACACAAAAACCGTAGAAACCCTATGGTAAATTTCTTAATAATTTTCTTTTTTTTTCTTTTTTACTAGCATATTGAAATCAAAATTTCACTTTGATTATTAAAATTCCATAGCAATTTATAAAAATTCATTTTCTTCTAAACCATAGTTTCATGTGCTAGTCCCTTTAAATCAAGAATTTTCCATTTTTTTTCTAATTTTTTACTTTCATATTCAAATCATAAATTCAAGATAATTTTTTAAATTCCTTAGTTATTTTTAAAAAATCATTTTAAGACTCCTAGTTACATATACAAAGTCTTATTTATTTTGAGATATCACCTTAAATGTTTTTGAGCTTCGTATCCTTTTTATGTGTTTTCTAGTCTACTATTTTTAGGACTTTAAATTTCCTATATTCAACACTTTCCTTCAATAAAACTTTTATTTTTACAAAATATTATCATAAATTCAATCAATTTTCAAACTAGTTTCCTACTTTAACAATGGCCTAATACACTAGTTTCAATGAAACAAATAAAAGAGAACTCCAAGAAATCTTAACTAAACATCCTGATATGAAAGATGACATGCTTAAAATAGTTCAAAAAGAAAAAATAAACTAAATAATGGTCAATCTTCTCAAACCACAGAGAAACCAATTGCAAATGACATTACAAGGGCAACTATGTCACAATAACCCCCTATAGCAACCTAACCTTCTTATGGGGCACCACTAGTTATAGCTAGTACATCTTTGTCTCTTGATGTGGTAGCCTTTATTCAAGAGATAAAATATCTTAAATCCAAGGCACTAAATCTTGAGCAAGGTGCCTTTAGACCTACACAAGCCTTGGATTCTTTTTCTATACTTCATAAACCATTGGCACATAATATTTACTCGACATAAATGCCACTAGTTTTTTTTCAACCTAAGGTCACTCTATGTGATGCCAAGGGTGATCTAGAGACACACTTGATATATTTTCACATAGCATGATTGGATTATGTGCCAAATGACTAGCTACTAACCAAGATATTTCTACAGAGTCTAAAATATTATGCTCAATGGTTATATAGTCTATTATATCAGTCAGTTAAAACATTCAAACCTTTAACTGACATGTTCCTAGCTCATTTCAGAATTAATATTAGTTATAAGGTTTCTTATGCCCAAGTTTCAAAATAGAAATTGACGTTAAATGAGCATATCATAGATTATGTTATTTGATATAAGACTATCTTGGATAAGATGACTAGCCTCATGGTTGATTAAGAGTTACAATATCTCTTCAAATAGAGTCTTATACAAACTTTGCATGAATCAATAATGTTTAAAAGGTTCTCTTACTTCATGGAGTTATGCCATACACTAAAGGAAAGGGAAGTTAAATTAAGTTTAATGGGCAAACTCAAGTATATAATTATATTAGAAATTAAAAATAAGAGTAACAACAAAGTCCCATACAAAGTAAAGGTCAATGATAAAATGAGTCAAAATCAACCTACATTTAATGTGGCTTTAGAGCCCCCAAAGTGAGTGGTTTTATCAACACCTCATCAAAAAACTTTTTCCAATCTACTAATATCTCTAGTAAAAGTCTTATTGTAGTTATTGGAATGTAATATCATATCTCTCCCTCTATTCAAGAAGGTGATCCAACAAAGCCTCTTCTATAGGGATATGATCAAAATGCATTTCAAAATTTTCATAGGGTATTATGCCACACTAAAATAGATGCATTAGTTTGAAATACAAGAAACATGACTTGATAGATGGTGACATTATTAATCTTGATACTTCAGTTAAGCCTTTATAGGCAAAGCAAACACAAGACAAGTCTTTGAAAATATTCTCAGATCCTTTCACATAGAATTCTAGACAAGAGATAGGGGATACATCATGATTTCACCATGCATATCATGCATATCCTCTACTAGATACATACCAGTCACCTTTAGTTGAGTTACATCCTCTGAGTAACATGATTGGTGTATACAATCCTAGAGTTCCATCTAGACCTTCCATCTCCTTCTTAGAGTAGGAGATAGTCGAGGATTATTTAGATTGTAATGAAATATTTATTAGAGATTAAATTCATAATCATCCCATTCATAGTGTTCTCATAGACAATGGATCTAGTGTAAACATGTGTAATATGACATTACTTCAGCATTTTAGATATTCAAAGAAAGATATTACTCTGATGGACATAGTTATCAATGGATTCAGTGGGAACATAAAAAGTCAATTGGGTTATATTTTAATTCATTTATAGGTTGGTTAAACAAATGTGGCCACACCATTTACTATTGTTACAAGTGTAGTATTTTTTGATATGTTACTTAGTTGACTATGGATTTATAAACTTTGAGCAGTACCTTCTACAATTCATAGATGCATGAAATTAATTCATGTTAATTAGGTTGTTAAAAATGGTGGAGTTCCATATGAGTTACCATTCCCCACTTTAGATCCATCTACTAATTTTTAGTCACAAGTTTCAATTTCACCACTAGTTTTAGTTTCTCTACTAATTTTAGTTCTTCTTCCAATTCATATTCAAACATAGTCGAGGCCTCCATTGCCAGTACAAATAATTTATACACTTTCAAAAAGGTATAATTTAGATAAATCATAATTTTAGAGTTATAAATATCTTATAGCTATATTTTTCACACCCAAGGTAGTATCATTGAGCTCTCATGCTTGTACACATAGCACACAAGTTTAGAGAACTTCTCCTACTACCAAATGGGTCCCTAAGATCCCTATAATTGTACCCACTTTTAGAGTTATATGGGAACCCCATAGTTAGTTTTTACTATAGATATTTTAGATAATTTATAGCATAAATAGATTTTAGAGACATAGTATTAGCCCCTCCATCATTCTTCATGATCATGCACAATCCCTCTCCTTGATACAGGACACCGTGATGGGAAGTCTCTCATAAGAGTCATCAATTAGTATCATTTATTCTCATTATTGATTGTATATAACTTATAGAGATGCTTGTATATAACTAATTTTTAATTACTTATAAATGGTCTCCTTAAAATTTATTGTACATAGCTTATAACTCAAAAATCCAAAAAACATTCAAATATATCAAAAATCCAAAAACATTTAAAATTCTAAAATACCAATAATAATATAAAATTTCAAAATCCAAAAACATTAAAATAATTCAAAAACACAAAAATGTTTCAATTGTATGCATTATCCATGATTTACATTTCTACTACCATGCTAAACTTACATTTATTATTCTATGATATTGTTTATTGATTTATCTACATTACCATGCTTAACTTTATCTTCTTTAAGTGTGTGTAGTGACATATAGATACTTTATTACTTCACTCTACCCATTAAGGGGGAATCTTATTAATGTACCCACTAGGTCCTCTTCTACATGACTACACCATCTAGATTATGTCATTCTTACACCACACACTCTAGTTATTTTGTTGATGTATGTTACTTACTAGCTTACATAGATTATTCTATCAATATCACTTGTGTATTTATTAGAATATACATAGTATTTTACTGAATGTTTTACATACTTTAACTTATTACATTGATTAGTTAGATTTGATTGTATATGTAGTATATAAATGCTTTCCTTCCTTACTTTGCATAGCTAGATTTGATTTCATTTCTCAGTTCCTATTTTGTCTCTTATGTGTGCCTTAGGACATTTGCCAATTTCCTTTACCTATACCCTTTTATGTGATTGTGGTCCTCATTCCAACCTTGATTGTTTTCAACTGTATGTGTATGTGGACGTTTGAACATACCTTGTATGCATGTTTTCTAGTTTGAGTGACATGTGCCTATGTCCCTTGTTTGATTTGCCCCTTGGCCACTCCTATATGGTTCTTGCTTCTTTAATTATGTGATTATTTTTTGATTTATTTTAAATTGTTTTTAATTCCATGATCTACATCATGAATTATCTTACTTTCTTAGATGCCATAATACACATCATGATCCATCCCTCCTTGAAAACTAACAACTAATATTTCTAATTTCAATTTAGTACATTGCCCATGCTATTACATTGTTATATTTATCTAGGTATACCCCTATTGATCTAACAATATCTCTTACAAACTATGATATATATTGAGACATCATTTCAAATATCATTAATATATCATGTATTTCATAACATAACACACTTGTAGGGATATTTATTTTAAGGGTAGTCATTATAGGGTCTTCATTCCTACCCTCAAAAAAGGGGAAATAAATAGGGGTTTTGTCATAGAGATCAGAGCTCCTACCGATCAAAAAATTAGTTTTTAGAACACTCAAAACAATAATCAGAGGTCAAAATAGGTAGAATAAACTAGAAAAATAGTGATGATTACAAAATAGTTATTAGATTTAGTAAAGGACAATAGTGTAGGACATGGACAATAACACTAAACAACAAGGTGTCATATTTTTAGTGCTCCTATCCAAATAGAAAAAACCCAAATTTTATGGAAATAGAAAGAAAGGTCATCTTATCTACAATTTTGTCAAATACAAATCAGTCTAGATTTAGTAGTTTCAATATAGCTTTTCTCAAAGAATCTGGATATAGGGGGCATCATGCACAGCATGATGTCTCTCACTTCTATTTTTAGATTGGGTAGTTGGTATAACTTATAAATTAGAATCCATGTTATAGACACTAGTGATTGGGGGTAATGTGCATGGCACATTGGTATTATTTTATTTCTGAGTTCATTATATTACCTAAGCATTCTTAGTAGTTGTGTGCCTTATTCCATTTGTAGGTGGTAAGCATCATTTCAAAGTGGATTTCATAAAATCCTAACCTATACATTCTCAAGTGACTTCAACATGAGCCTAATTTCTAGTTTTGTAGTGTATTACATACAAACCTAATCTCTTCCTTCTAGAGTTGGCCAAGATAAGCCTAGTTTTCAATACACATTTAGCTATTCACACCACATTGTTAGATTATAGATCTTTCATGGGCTTCATGATCCATCTCATATGACACATATTCATATCGATATTAGTTTATAACTTCACTTCCTGGGGAGATGATGGACCAAAAGTCTATCTATCCTTTGTATTATTGAGCCACCTACTCAGAGGGATTGGACACATAGTCCAAACATTGATAAGCAAATGCATGATCACATAGCTTCATTTAGTGGGAGATGATGGAGCTAAAAGGCCATCCTTTCTATTCTTTAGCCACCCTCAAGGAATTGAGAACTCATCTTTATTTATGATACAATACATACCTTTCATTATTCAATATCATCCAACATCACTCAACATTAAAATAGGTTTTGTATTGGTTTGTTTACCTAATTAAGTGTATTTCTTCCTTTTTCTTCCTCTCTCTCTCTTACCTAGATTTGTCTATTCTTATTTTAGATATAATGTATATAGTAAGAACTCATCTAATCTATATTTTTTATTTTTTATTTACACTTCATAATATGCTCTCTTTATGCACACCTAACATGAAATAGCTTCATGGGCTTCACCCTTACAAGTAAGTTCAGGTACGCTTATTATTTTTCCTTTATCTTATTAATTTGATTTACTACATCAATAAAATAAAGGGGGGTAATTTAGTCATATAAAATATCAAAATTGGTGGCTTTAGTGTGGCTTGTGACATCTAACCCATAGGTCCCTTGCATGACCCTTCTAGACACCTTTTAATTGATTAATAATCATACATAGAATTTTGAGACCTGATTCAATCTCAACCAATATTTATTTTCCATGATTATTCCATCTCTTAGGTCATAATCCTATAGAATAGGAGTACTGGGGTTGGCATATAACACTATACCCTACGGTGTCTCATTTTCAATGCTCCTATCCAATCATATTTTGAGCTCAAACAAGCATTTTTTCCTGATTCCTCTTCTTCATTGTATCAACCTAATGTGAATACATTTAACCTATGACCAATATATCTCTATAAAATCCCACTAAAAGATCATTTAGAATGGGTTTGTAAATATTATAAGATCAAGTAAGAATACAATCATGACCATTGTAGAAAATTTTCCTATTCTTTGCATACAACCATACAATATAACTACAAGCCTATTCCAATCCTCACACCAGTCCCTAGTCACCTCAAACACACCTAATTTATAATTTTTGCATCCACATAAAACTATTTCATAAAGCACATCAAGTGGAAAAACTACATATGTCTCGATCCTTCTTTGGAGTATTGGTATGTAGGTAGCATGAACATATAAGGGGTCTGGATACACATTTAGTGCATCTTACACACACTAACTCCCCTATTTCTCAAGTTTCATTCAATCATACTGAAGGTCTAGGGTTTCAAGATTAAATTAACTCTACAAGGATCTCAGTTGACATTCAAGATCAAAAATTTCATAGGCAAGTTCACATAGGGACAATACAAAAAACCCAAAAAAATAGATTTTTATGATTAGTTTGGATAACAATGACAAGACTTGAAATATAACATTGGACCCTAAAGTGTCCCATTTTTGGTTCTCATATCCTTTCATAGAATGAAATATAAATCTCAGTTCATGGCATTGTCCCAGTCCTACATAGTTGTTATCAGCCTTTGTCTTAGCCTTAATAGCTCAATTTTATGATAAGTTATGTTTCTCCTCTTTCATTAATATTTTTAGAAAGTTAAAAAGGTCAAATAAATTATACAAATTAGTACTCTATTTATTGGAATATTATTTATTGATTTAGTCAACTCCACCTTTAACTAAATTAGGAACAAGACTCTAATATTCACAAAAATATAGAATCACAAAGAAACTAGATGCATAGTCAATTGATCTCTTCCTCAAAGTATCTACATGAAACATTATGATGTCTCAGATCTTGATACAAGTTCATACACCTCATTTTGATGTCTTCACTTTCTACAGGCACCTATAGGTGCATATCTATGTTACATGACTATGTGTATGACTAAGTTAACTATAATAATCCCTTATTTTACCAAGTGAAGGTTTTCTATTGATATTATTGATATGATATTTTGTTACACATATTTATACTTTCATTAAAATTCCATGAATCATGATAAACAAGCATCATACACGTGATTCCCTATGATTTCAAGTGAGAATGGGTAGAGAGTTCACTAAGGGTATGGTAAGACTAAAGGTTTGATCAAATCATGGTGTTATGAGACCAAACATGTAAGGGATATGATAATTATGTTAATGATACATGGGAAACACCATATTCCATTCACATGAGACCTTTCCAGGGAACCAAACATTCTACAAATAAGGAAAACTTGACTGAAACCTCACATGGTCGCATCTTCTTGCAATATGAGATGATTTGCCTATAAAATCACCATGACATATGAAAAAAGGAATGAAGATAATCTTATTAGATACAACATCATCTAAAATAAACATCACCACCTAGATTGTATGGACTTGTCTAAATTAGAGAAAAATCTATAAGGTGTAGGAAATAGCAAGTAAAAAATAATAGTTGACCATTATTTAGACACTAACTTTTAAAATTAATATATTATAGATTAAAATAATCCCCTAAAGGTTTTTTGTCTGAAACCTCTTCAACTGGTCATACTAAGCACAAACTTATTGACCATTTTTATGTGTCTAAAAGGGTGAAGGATTAGATCAATTTTAGGATTTTTTTATCACTTAATTGTAATTTCAAGTACTAATATGAGCTTTAATAATATGATGAATAATTTCATGACCTTATCCCATGTGTCACATTCCGTCATGGATCAGTGCCAAGCTCCTCCTTTTTATTGATCTTCAATTAGATAACTTATAATTTTTAGATGGGTCTAACATTAATGATATGGAATATGACTTATTGTAAATTATAAATAAGACTAATATATGTGGACACCTTAAAAACCATGTCACTTGCATTTATGACCCCTAAATGTCTACTAAATGACTCAAAATGACATATAAACTAATCAAACCATGACTAAGGATAACAAAGCATTTAACTACATCAAATAGAATATAACATACCCTATGAAAAAATATTAGACCCATAAAAAATCTAAAGATCAATTTTTTACGTATAGGTTCCCCAATTTGACCTACAGGGTTAAATTTGGTCAATAGATTCATGACTCATAGGGGAAGTATGCCTAATATACTAAAAATTAGTATCCCTATCTTTTCCATGGGCCAATGGATTCAATGAATTATTGAAAGATAGCTAGTAATTAATTTCCTAAAACACACAAAATAACCACATCACACCATATAACACAAAACAAAACAAGATACCATAAGACTCACACATATGCACAAACACTTAGGAAAAACTAGAAAAATAGTAGCTATGTACAAATAGAGAGGAGGACCTTAGTAGAAATTTTTAAGATAGATCCCATTGATTGATATAATAATATCCTCTCCATTTAACCTAAAAAGTTAGAAATCATTATGCTGCTTGCATTAAGTGATGACATAAGGGCCACTCCAAAAAGCATCAAATTTTGTGTGTTTTATAGGCTTAGCCCTATCTTCATCCCACTTTAGAAAAATTTCTCCCTCTTGGAAGATTATTTTCATGGATTTATTATCAAATAATATCTTTTTTTGATCTTGGTGAGCTCTCATAGTTTGCATAGATTGATCTCTTATTTATTCAAGCTCCATCAACTCACATAATTTAACCTCCATGCTTTCATTTTCCATAAAATCTAGATGGTAAGTGAGATCCAAAGCTGGTAATTCAAGTGAAATAGGCAATATAGCTTCTCTTCCATAAACAAGTGTATATGGTGAGTTTCCATTGGCTTTCTTGGGGTGATTTTATCAGCCCAAAGAGATATGTTCAATTTGGAATGGCAAGTTTTATGGTTCTCCTCCATTATTATCTTGATAATCCTAATTGGATTCTTATTATTGGAATAATCTAGTCCATTCCCTTATGGATAATAGTTGGATTATGTAATAATATAAATACCATGTATTAAATCCCACTCACTTATCTTCATTCCAAGGAAAGCTAATGCATTATCTAAATTTATTGTTAAAAGAACCCTAAATCTTGTCACTATGCCTTCATAGAAGCCTAAAACTAAAATTTCATTTTATTCCTTGGAGATATAGCCTCCACCCATATTTTAAAGTAATATGTGGTAGCTAACACCCACTTGTGACTAATATTAGAAGGTGGGTTGATTAAGCTTATGAAATCTAGACCCCATTGCATAAAAGTTTAGTCTACTTATATTGGAGAAGAGGTAAGGTTGCATGATTTTATTTTCATCAAATAGGGCACATCTTGGACATTTACTTACCCAAGCATGAGTATATTTAAACAAAGTAGGCCAAAAATATCCATCTCTCATAATCTTGGTGGCTGTGATTTTTTGGGGAAAGTGACCACCTGTTGGTCCATCAAGAAACTCAAATAATATATTTATAACCTAATCTAATTCAGCACATCTCAATAGTAAACCTGATAATTCTTTCCTATAAAATACTCCATCAATAATTACATAAGTAATAGATTTTTATTTGAAGTACTTTCTTTTGGCTTTGTCCAGGCCTTGTGGACATTCATCGATTTGAAGAAAATTGATCATTATTTGTGTCTACATACTCATTATTGATGATGTAGCTATGACAGGATCATCATAAAGGATTTACAATATTTATTTTGTTCCTTCAAATCTGAATCAAGGTGTTCACATAATCCCTTCCCTTTCACTAGTTTGGTAGTCTTAATTTCTACATCATACTCCATTATTATTTTAATCCAACCAAATCTTTTTTCATTAAAATATCTACCCAAAATTAATTATTTGACATTAGGATGAGGTAATAATGTATTAATATTGTTGTTAGATAACATATTCCTAAACTTATTTAGACATCAAATAACTTAGTATACTTCCTTCTCTACATAAGTGTACCTTACCTCATAGCCTTCCAATCCTTGACTAAAAAAGGTAATGGGATGCTCGAAGTTTTATTTATTTGATTGAGTTAGCATGATATATATTAGTTATTCATTTAAAAAAGTATATATGTTAAAATCATTTTATAAATTAGTAGTTGTAAGAGTTGGAGCTTGAGCAATAGCTTTCTTGATCTCTTCAAAACTCTCTTTCCTTCTCCTTGTCCAAGTAAACACTTCATATTTCCTTAGCATATAGGTTAGAGGCTTGACTAAATTAGAAAAGTTATGAATAAAATTCTTTATGGAATTTATTTTTCCATATAAACTTTTCAAACATTTCTTGTGTTTGGGTAAAGTCAATGCCAATATTGCACTCACCCTTTCAGGATCTATGGATAGACCTTTCTTTCAAATAGCGTGTCCCAAAAGATTACCTTCATGGATAGAAAACACACACTTATTTACATCAAAATATATTCCATACTCTGTAAATTTCTAAAAAATATTCCTAAGATGATTCAAATGATCCTTTTCATCCTTGGATAAGATTGTGATATTGTCAAGATACACCAACACTATATAATTTATTAGGCCTTGAAAATCCATATGCATTACAAATTAGAAAGTTACCCCAACATTATAAAAATAAAAAGTAATTTTCCTATAAATATATGTGATCCATTTAATGGTAAATTCTATATTCTATTGATCTCTTGCCTTTACCAAAATCTGGTTATACCTTGAATATCCATCAAGGAGTGAGAACCTTTCACTACTTACAACAACTTGCAAAATTTGCTCAATGGAAGTAAGAGGATAATGGTCCTTCAAGGAAAATATATTAAAATCTCTAAATTCAACACATCTACCCATTGTTCTTCCTTATAAGGACTATGTTTTCCAATCAAGATGAATGCCTTATAGGAAGAATTATATTAGACTCAATCAACTTTGTAAGCTCCTTTCTCATAAGAGACTCAATCTTAGGATTGATTAGCCTTTTATTTTTCTTGATAGGCTTAGCATTCTGAAGTAACTCTATATTATGTTGAGATAAATTTGGATCAAAACATTTTAAATCACTATATTCCCATGCAAAATATTAGAAAGTTCTTTGCATAATTCAATGAAAGCATATCTTTCTTCACTAGTACATACCTTCCCAAGAGCAAGCAACTTATCTTTGAGGATTTGTAATCTCTCATAGTTTTCTTATTTAGTATACATGATTACCTTCTCATTATTTAACTGATCATCATAATTAAAAATACTTTTAAGTGTGACTAATTCCTTAGGGAGCTTCTTTGTCTTCAATTGTACAATCTATCCTCTATATTGTTGTTGTAGTTTGGACTAGTTTTTTTAGGAAAACTCAGCCTCCTCTTGTATAAAAAATGTTATTTTATTGTCACTATAAAATGATATACAATTAGTGAAAATATATGGTATAGAGGACATTATAATAACTTTGATATGAGTTTGGTCTTTTTCAACTCTTATCTCCTTTGGAATATCAAATTGAGCTCCAATGACTGCCAACCTATCAACATGTTTGTTATCTTTTCTTGGTATAGATTGAATGTTGAAATATTGAAAATATTATAAAAAATCCCCACTCTATTCTTATATGATTTAATAAAATAATTATCAGTCATATTTTGACCTCTCACTTGATTCACAACTAGTTCACTATCACTATAAAATTATAAGTCTTTCACACATCTTTTTCTATCCCACTCAAGGCCATGAATGAGGGACTCATATTCTACTACATTACAAGTATAATTGAAGTGAGATCTGAAAGTAGAGTAATACCTTGCCTTAGATGGAGATACTAACATTACTCTACCACCTGATCTAACCTTACTTCTTGATCCATTAAAATATAGTTGCCATAGACCATCCATAATCTAATTTGGCTTCATCAAAATTGGCATGAAAGAACATTATTCATGAATACAATATCCTAAAATACCAACTCATTATATGAATATATAAGTTTAATCTTCATTGTGTTTAGTTACCCATTCATCTAGATGTATATCAGAAAGTCCTTCAATATAAGAAGTTGAAGATTGATCCATGTGAAGTTATTCCTCATTAGTAATAGTACAATTGAAATTTGAAACTTTAGGCATGTAAGGATATAAATGTTTGTGATAAAGCGGTTATAATTAAATCTTTACCTTGGTACCATACCTTTTTTTGAAAACCATATTGACTAATTTTCTACCAAGTATCCACCTATCTTCACTGTAAACTATCTTGACAAATAAAGAGTAAAGTATGGGGGTAAATCTACAACAATCACATCATGATATATGGATAAAGTAGGACAAGAATTTAAATTCAAATTCAGATCTTTAAATACTCACAAGGTTTTTTCTACTGATCCATCTAATTGTAGAACTCCTTTAGCCATTGGTTCATACTTGAGGCTTATTATATATATATGAATTATATAATTATGAATTAAAAAATAAAAATGATCAATTACGGATAAAAATTAAGATTATTATAAATTTTATTTACTTGTCCATCAATGGGATGAGTTCCATTCATCGAAACCACATTTTTTGCCCTTGTTGATCCAACTGGTTTACTTAGTCCAAACAGTTCCTTTCAGAGAATATTATTTTGTATCGGTATAGTAAATCATCCCTATAATTAAATATTCATGTTTTACTTATTAATTTGATCCAAAATATTGATATAAGTATTTTTCATCTTGAATGGCTTTTTGGAAGAACTAGTACCTTGTGGTGTAGCATGTAAAGATGGATGTGTAGGAGTTGGTCTCGAATTCTAAAATTTCTAATTTTTATACACCTTAGGAGATGATTTATACCCACCTAAAATTGGTGGTGATTTAAGATTAAAAATAGGTTCTTTATTTTTCCATTGTGCCTCTTTAACAACCCTTTTCTTAGATCTAGTGTTAGAGGATACACTAGCATTCACATTGCTTGAGCTTCCCAACTAATTTATGGCACAAAATTATTCCTCTAAATGATTCATAAGAGTATAATCATGTTTCTTTTTTTTTTTTAAATTTACATTAAATTTTATATTGTTACCTTAAAAGTGGTAACTTGAGGTACTTGACTACTTTTTATTATCATGGCTTGACTAGGCATTTCATTGGCATATGCAACTTGGCCTTGATTTTGGTCATATGAATGATACCATGGTTGTTATTAGACAAAATTATTTTGAGTATGAATAAGATATCTAGAAGATGATTTTTAATTAGGATTGAAACTTTGGTAAGGTATAGCTTGAGTTATTTGACCTTGTCCTTGAGCATTACCTTAAAAGGAGGCCTACTTACTTGTCGAAACGAATTGTAAGGCTAATAATGCTTGTAATTTGGGGCTTGTTGTCTTTTGAGAGAAAAATAATAATTAATAACACTTTGAATAAAACTATTGACTTCATTAATCTCATTATTAGGGTAAAGGGAATAATTCTCTTGGCTATTAGGCAAAGGAGCCAAGGTAGGTAATGTAATTTGACTAGAAGGCTACAAACTAGGAAAAAATGTCATTAGTGGTATAGGAGTAATATTTTACACTTGAAAAATATAATTCTAAGCATTAATAACTATATAATAGGAACTAGGTAGTGTATCCCCACCCATATATTGGATCATCAAGGCTATATCACTATTCAATTCTTTTAGGTAATACAGGAAGGTATAATATGGAGTTTGTCTCATAAGGGCTAGGATTCTATCCCATGCATTCTAAAATATAGAATATAAATATTACATGAAATCATAAAGGTCACTCTAGATACTGTTCAATTTCTCATCTAGTGAAAAATAATCACTCTTCTCTTTAAACCTCTTAGACAATAGATTTCCTAGTTCATCCCATGAAGCAATGGAAGCATGAGGTATAGTTCAATACCAATCTAAAGCTTTCCATTTGAAATACAATGCCATCAACCTAATGGATACATTCTCTTGAGTGATATTATAGATGTTAAAAAAAATTCAATGTTTATAATATGTTCAATTGGAGTAATAGGACCTTCTCCACTGACATATGGAACACTTTTAAGGGCTACTCAAAGAATTTGGTCATATGGGGAAAGATTCAAGGGAGATGATCCATTAAAGGCTGGAAAAGGTAGATTTATAGCCATATTGTAATGTATATTATGAGTATTAGGGGTTGAACCAAGTAGAAACTTGGATCTGTTAAAAACCAACTCCCTTTTATAAGGATGAGTATTCACAAATCTCAACCTCTTGAAATAATAACAAGGCAATTGCACAATTTCAAAAAGATATACCTTTAGTAGTAGACCTAGTGGTCACCTTTGGCATGTAAAATTAGGACTTATAATCAGCCAAAGATTTGAAAACTTAGTGGAATCACTAGGTATTGAATATATATGTTCTTTCAACTGCAACTATGCCAAGATCAACACCAATCTTGGATAATCTTCTAGGACTTAGATTCCTATTGGGCATGTCAAAAACTATTATCACTTGGATTTTCAAAATTTGAGGAGATTTATTATCTCTCCTCATCCAATTGGAACAATTAAATCATCTCACTTTCTGTGGATAATCAATTGGTTAGATGAATCTCTATAAGGGCTAGTTCCCCTGATGCACTCTTTGAAACACTTTATTAATTATCAACTTTGCATGAAAAGGGGGAAGAATAAAAACTAAAAAGATAAAAATTTGACGAAACAATAATTATTTACCTCCTATTGAATAAATTTATACTACTTATATCAAATTAAATCTTGTTTCACACATAACTGACAACTCAAGACATATTGTTACATCAATGTTTCATATGCTACGCTCAAGAGGTATATTGATGTTTACGAGGGATAATGAATTATCATTTGTAGAATAAAATCATAAAACACTTATAAAAATATTATACACTAATAAATAACACAAAAAACATACATTTAATAGTTAATTTTATACACACTTGTTAAATAATGAAGGACAACATGCTAGAAAAGACTATCTTTTACTAGACAAGATTAAGTAGATTGCATCAAGACTAAATTATGAAGCATGTAAGCAGGAAAACTAAATTTATTATTGCTTAAATATAAATTAAAATAAAAAAATGTCTAGGGTTTCACCATTAACCAATAAAGGCTACCCTAGAGAGCTTGAAAAGTCACTACTTATAGCATTTGAGAGAGGGATGATAAAAGAGAAGTCCCAAGGTCACTTGGACACATGTCACACTGAGATAAGGGTTAAATTTGGATGAAAACGTAATTTTAAACTTATAATGAAAATTTAAAAATTAAAAGTGTCAATCCAAGGCATGAAAATCTTGAAATCTGGCATGAAATTCCTTTTTGCTGGCTCAAAAAACTATCTTCATCAATCACCCTTTTTAAAACATCCCAAAATTGACTAGGGATATATTTCATGATTATTATGAGATGGAAGGGTTATGTAAATTATCTTTCATGCATTTTATACATTCCTAATCATCTTTAATATTTTTGAAGTGAGGCATCACTACCTATAGTAAAAAAAAACTCCCTTTTTCATACACCTTCCACACTTGGCTTTCAAAATGGATTCAGTTTCTCATGAAAATCCATAAAAGTGGGTTAGTGATATGTTTAAATTCCATAAATTTCCTTATATCTCATAGGTTTACTTTAAATAGGCTTCCACTTTAAGTTTTCACCCTTCTCACTATCATTTTCACTATGCCAATTCTAATCAGCTGACATGACAGCTCTGACAAACACACTTAGGATTTTTTATGGAGATTAAAATGACCATATTAAGTTATAATAAATATCTATGTTACTCCTAAATTTTATTTCATTTATTAAAAGTCTCTATAACCTACACAATGTAAAAAATAGTCAATAAAGTAGTTTTGTAACCTATCTGTATAGATAAGAAATAATTAAATTAGATGGGAATGATATATAAAGATTACCCTACATCATAAAAATAATTTTAATGCCATTTTGGTCCATTAAGGGATCTCCCCAACTTCATTTTCCCAATCAGGTCATTTCCAAGTGTTTCTAAGGGTTTTAGGTATTTTAAACCCTTAAGCTTTATTCATAAATATGGGACATTGGAACTACCAAAAAATTCCAAAAATGTGATGTCAAAGACCCCTATCAACCCATCAAAAATTCTTGGATTTTCATTCAAATTTTCATGTGAGATGTGAGCATCTCAAGTTACTTACTTGAGCCCTTTCTTCCATTTACATAGGCCATGATATGGTTCTAAGACAAAAGTGTCTCTCCTTGTGATTTACATGCATAAAAAGAGGTTGGAAACATATATTATGCCCCCATACACATTTAAAAATTAATTATAATTCCTTATTATAGTTTTAAGTGAAAGTGACTTCTCATTTTGGCTTGAGGTTGAAATTTTCGCTTAATAGGCCTGACTGCAACTCTGGTGTTTCAGACTACCCTATTGGATTATTATTTATATGTAAGGTTAATAATGTTTTCCTAGGTGTTTTTAAACTTATCACACCTTCTTAAAAGTTACCTTTAGCTTTTGGACAACCCATTTCACCTTCCTTATTCAAAAATATAGGTTTTGTTCACAAAGGGAGTGCCCTCTATTTGAGATAAAATAGAGGGAACTTCCCATATTTTACCAAACAAAAAAATTTTTAAGGGGTTTCTAAAAGTTATAAATATCTTATAAAAAATATTGAACCTTTTTTCACATCATTTTACCCTCTAACTTTTTCAAAACTGAAGACAAATTGTGAGCATGTAATCTATGTGCAAGGTTTGTTCATGTTAACTATGTGCTACTCCACATAGTATCTTTTCTCCATGATTTCCATTTTTGAGAGAATTTTTTGGGAATAAAAATAATTATTAATATTTCATAAAATTTTTAATCACTCTAACCTAATACATACCCCTCATACTCTTTGCTTAGTCAAAACTAAGTTCCATCTCATGACTATGTTTTGTTTCATGGAGGTGCACCTGTAGGTGATCATGCTTGTTTGAAATTTAAGTATAGTGTCTAATAAAATTCATATAGTATTTTATGAAACTTTTATACTTTTTTGACCCATTTTTATCATATTTATGTTATACTAATACTCATACCTTAAACTTTCTCACTGCCTATCATAATTAAACAATCACATGTGTTGAAAAGAGTAAAACCGTATAGATGAAGATTCCTATTTTGATAAGTTACACATAAATTTTGGATTTAATGAACCATTTGGAATAATATAACATTATAAAACATTTATAATTCCATGTTCAAGCCTTTAACATGGACTATGTATAGCTACAACTAGCTGTAGGTGAGTATTCTTAAATGATGGGCCACCCGTACATGTGTATAGGAAATAAAACATTGTATATCATTATACCTAACTATCCTTTAGACTATAACTAATTATTTTAAATATTTTGAACCATTAAATCATAGATGTATGGTCTAGTTTCAAATTTTAATACAAGGTCACTGAAAGATTCAAATCTTGTAGATGTTAATGTAGGATTTTAGTGTTCAAAAAGGTCACTTTGAACCTTCCAATAACCACCATCCCTTAGTGAAATGCCTCACTCATTTTTCAGAGATCTTCTCCAATGTAAATTTTAAAATTTTTTACCATTATTATTTATAAAATATCTTGATAACCTTGTTATAATATATCCATAAAATGGCTTAGACCTCTATTTTCACTTTTTAAGGAAAATGTCCCTGAACTTAGTCATCACATCTTTAAATGTGTTTTACACTTCAATTTTCCAATTTGAAACATCAAATAGGTCTTAAAAGATTAACACCACATAATAGGAATCCAAGGAAGGTTCCATCACTTGTTTCAATTTTTCAAAAGGACTCCTAAAATTTCTATTAACACCACTTATAGGTGAACATTGGCATGTATAGGCATTAAAAGTAGAAATGTAGGTAGTATGAAAGATCACATGTTTGTGGTCAACTTAAGTTAGGACCATGAAAGCACAATTTATTACCTTTGTATAAGAAACTAAACATGGAATTTAATTAGAATGCACAAGTAACTAGAATTTAGAAATAACATAGAATATGAGAGACAATACCTAATTGTATTAATACTCTTTTAAAAGGAAATACAACAAAGAAGATTGCCACAGTCATCTTCCTTA
Source organism: Torreya grandis (assembly GCA_037957365.1). Classification (NCBI taxonomy): domain Eukaryota; kingdom Viridiplantae; phylum Streptophyta; class Pinopsida; order Cupressales; family Taxaceae; genus Torreya; species Torreya grandis. The sequence goes on along the minus strand of JARHVA010000766.1, from coordinate 3,352,431 downwards.
CACACCTCTAGGGATCCCACACCTCTAGGGCATAAATAGTAAATTTCTTCAAGAACTCACTCTATCTCTTATGGTCCCAACACATAACTCAAACACAGAGTTGGTGTTCACCTCTGACCAGTCAGTATCATTATTACCAGTACACAAGTGCTCCATGCACTCCAAGTACACAATCATACTTCAAGTAGATATCCCCTGATCTTGCTACCTATTGTGTTTCTGTCACCTTAGACCTTGATACCCTACAAATCACCTTTGACCTTGCACACACACACACACACACACACTTGCAAATTAATGATCTTACTTACCCATGTAGATCTCTCTACACCCTGAAGAACCCTTGTCCTTGCCTCACCAAGTCCTTATGATTCTCCAAACCAGTACCCCAGTGGATCTTCTCCCTAATCTTTCATACCTATAGACCAACCTAATCATACACACTCAGTACCCCTATGGAACTAGGAGGAGCTACCCTTGCTCTCTTCACTCTCAGAAGGAGCTAACCAAGCTCAACTCAAACTAGAATAAATTACGATATAGCCCATGAGTCTATTATATAGATCTCATGCAAACAATAATTAGACATCTAATTACAATAATTAGATCCATAGCTCCAAGGCTAAAATTAGCCTTTAACATGCAAATAACCAGTTTCTTAACAAACTATCTGTAACACTCACAGTTCTAAATTGCACAGGTGACCGACATCAGTCCCTACCTGCCTAGAGATGACCGACATCAACTGAATATTACCGATGTCGATTGTCTTCTTGTCTACCCCTAATTGATGTTGGTTGGCCTGATCGATGCTGGTGACTGTGACACTCAGCAACCTCCTTCCCTATTTGCTTCAATGAAGCTTTTAGCTCCACAACCTAACAATCTCCTACTTAGAGATAAACAACTACACTATACCTATACCTATACACTGTCTAATTTGTTTCCTAGCTTGTATCCCTCTTCAAGCTCAATATTGAATACCAACCACCACACAACCTATGGTGCAACACCTGTCATCTAAGTAACCTACCAAATTTGAAGTACTTGACCCTACATAGCATGAATCCCTACTGTTGGTCCCTCTTAGATACCTGAGAACCTACTAAACCACTTTCTAGTGCTTCCTTCCTAGATTGGCCACAAACTTTCTGACAGCACCCACTGCTTGGGAAAACTCAAAGAGTACACATGTACTCAACCTCATCATGTGACTGGTAACCTTGTTTTATTAACTGTCCATCTATAGGTGTGCTTGCCATTTTACATCCTACACTACCTTCAAATAATCATCCTATGACAACATCACCTTATGATCTTCCCTATCTCTAGGATTACTCATGCCAAAGAATTTTGCTACTCCCAAATCCTTCATGGAAAACCACTAAACTAACCTTACCTTTAGCTCAGAAAAACCCTGTATGTCTAAGCCTTCAGCTAGCATACCATCCACATATAGTAATAGGATAATGTTGCGACCATCATCCAACCTGGTAAAACAAACACAATGGTTACACTAACATTGACTAAAGCCATGCTTTGTCATCCACCTGTTAAACTTGTACCACTATCCTATAGCTTCCTCAAGACCATATGACCTAGCCTTCCATCTCACGTGTCCATTCTCAGTGATTTTATCTCAGTTGGCAACTCTACCAGATCTCCCATTTGGTTCTTCTCCAAAGAAATCATGCCATGCTCCCACTATTTCCTAGATCCTTCCTACTCTGCAGTGAGCAACAAGTATAAAGAAGAGGATTAACAAATCTGAGGCTTACTTACACTTTCAGTCCTTCCCATGGGCGTTTGAGACTCCTTGACAGCTTGTTTTCCACCCAAAATCCATTTTAGTGACCGACCTCGATCACCACACAGTCTACATCCAACTGACGTTAGTTCCATGCAACTGTCCAGGTCATTGATGCTAGTTATCCTATCGATGTCAGTCTCCACCTACCTGACACCACCAACTTTGCCTATCTACACATGACCAATTTTGGCACCTATCTGTTCGATGCTGGTTTTCCTTGACTGACACCGATACCTGTGTTTTCCTATGAGTGATGACTTTTTACCCACGAGCTCTCTTTGGATCAAAACCCTATCCAAACTACCCTGCTCAGAGTTACTCAGCCTTTTCCACTAATCTCTATCTATCATCTCCTCCATAAACACCAAGGCTTTCCAGTTTTTAAGTCTGTCAAACACATCTAACTTCCTCTTAAGAACATGCATCTCCTTCTTTCTCATGTGACCAAGCCTACAAAGCCACGTCCTTGTAATAGAAGAAGAATTAGTAATACAAGCAAGTAGATAAAGAGTACCTGCTTTCTTACCACCTACTAATTCAAGTGCATCCATTGTGAGAGTCCCTATGTATCTCTCATCACACAAATTTCCTAAAGGAACTGGCCACATCTTCAAGATTGGGACCTACATGACCTTCTTCAACACCCATGTGTTGGCCACCTACAATTTCAGCCACACTTCCCCTTTCCCACAACTTTGACAATGCTCACCAACCCCTCTATTTGGGGCTGCATGGAAAGAGGCAACAGAATCTATAAACCAAGATTTTACTTTATTCAAGGAACATCCTAGAGCATCCTATGCAACAACACCTGTAACATCTGCTTCTTCAGTTCCTTCATGCTGATCTTTTACCAACCAACAATATTTTTTTACCTACTCTTTCTTTCCATAACACCATAATTAACCATTCATGCTTTTCAATTCCTCCATTCTTAGTGTACTTTCTTTTACCATTGCTATACTCCCACTCAATCAAAAACCCCTGAGAGTGACCTATAATCAAACACAAACCTGCTCCCTGCAACCTTAGCTCTGATACCAACTGTTAGTGGTATCAAGTTATGAACCAGTACCCTAGCTCTGATACCAACTATTAAGACTATGGAAGCACAATTGATTACCTTTGTATAAACAACTAAACATATAATTTAACCAGAATGCACAAGTAACTAGAATTTAGAAATAACATAGAATATGAGAGATAATACCCAACTGTATTAATACTCTTCAGAAGGAAATACAACAAAGAAGATTGCAACAATATTCTTCCTTACACACCTCTAGGGCTCCCACACCTCTAGGTCATAAACAATAAATCTCTTCAAGAGCTCACTCTCTCTCTTATGGTCCCAACACACAACTCAAACATAGAGTTGGTGTTCACCTCCAACCAGTCAATATCACTACTGCCAGTACACAAGTGCTCCATGCACTCCACAAGTGCTCCACACACTCCAAGTACACATTCATACTTCAAGTAGATCTCCCCTAATCTTGCTACCTATTATGTTGTTGTCACCTTAGACCTTACTACCCTACAGATCACCTTTGACCTTGCACACACACACACCTGCAAATCAATGATCTTACTTACCCATGTAGATCTCTCTACACCCTAAAGAACCCTTGTCCTTGCCTCACCAAGTCTTTATGATTCTCCAAACTAGTACCCCAATGGATCTTCTCTATGATCTTGCACACCTGGAGACCAACCTGATCATACACACTTGGCACCCTTGTGGAACTAGGAGGAGCTACCCTTACTCTCTTCACTCTCAGAAGGAGCTAACCAAGCTCAACTCAAACTAGAAAAAATTACAATACAACCCATGAGTTTATTATATAAATTTCATGCAAACAATAATTAGACATTTAATTACAATAATTAGATCCATAGCTCCAAGGCTAAAATTAGCCTTTAACATGCAAACAACCATTTCATTAACAAACTATTCATAACACTCACAGTTCTGAACCGCATAGGTGACTGACGTCGGTCCTTATCTACCTAGAGATGACCAACATTGGCCAAATACTATCGATGTCAATTTTTTTCTTGTCTACCCCTGACCGACGTCAGTTGGCCTAACCGATGCTAGTGACTGTGACACTCAACAACCTCCTTCCCTATTTGCATCAGTGAATATTTTAGCTCCACAACCTAACAAATTGGGCCCTATAAAAGTTTAAAAAACCACTCCTATAATTATAAATTATTTTAAATAACTATCAATACTTCCCTTTCAACATGACATCCTCTAGAGGACACCTACAGGTGCACTTTGAGCTGTATGTAGGCAATGGACATTAAATGATCCATGTATGAAGGAAACTAGATTCATAGTCAATTTATCTCTTCCTCAGATTATCTACATGAATAATTATGATTTATTAGATATTTATACAATTTCATACACCTCATTCTTATGTCTTCACTTTCTATAGGAACCTGTACATGCATCTCTATGTTACATGACTATGTTAACTATCATAGTCCCTTATTTTGCCAAGTTAAGTTATTTTATTAATATTCCTAATATGAGAGCATGTTCCACATATTTAAACTTTCACTACACTTCCATGAATCATGCTAAAAAATATCCATACATGTGATTCCCTATGACTGCAAGTGAGAATGGGTAAAGAGTTGACGATGGGTATGGTAAGACTTAAGGTTTGATAAAATCATGGTGTTATAAGACCAAATATATAAGGGATATGATTATTATGTAAATTATACATGTGAAACATAATATTCCATTCAAATGAGACCTTTTTAAAGAATCAAACATTTTACAAACAAGGAAAATTTGACTAAAACCTCACATGGTGGCATCTTCCTACAACATGAGATGATTTGCCTATAAGAACACCATGGAATCTGAAACCAATCATGTATATAATTTAAGTATAAAATTAAAATCATATATAATCAACATCACAAACTATATTATATGAACTTATTCAAATTAGAGTAAAACATATAGGGTATTGGAAACAATGAGCAAAAAAACACAATCAACTTGTTAGAGATGATTCATAAAGCATAGTTGACCAATATTTAAAAAATTGTTATTAAAATGAATATATCTGAGTGTAATATCAAATCCAAAAGGAGTTTTGCTTTAAACCTCTTTAACTGGATGTACTAAGAACACACCTATTGACCATTTTTATGTGTCTAGAAGGGTGAAAGAGTAGAATAGTTTTGGGCCTTTTATAGAATTTAAAAATGATGTAAAGTACTAATATGAGTTTTAATAATATTAATATACTTTTCATGACCTTATCCCATGTGTCACATTCCCTCATGGGTCATACAAGTTCCAAACTTCTCTTTTTTCAATTGATTTCTTGATCTTCAATTAGAGAACCTACAATTTTTAGATGGGACTGACATTTCATATGAGGAATATGACTTATTACACATTTAAAAGAATAATAAGACACTTGGACACCTTAAAACCCATGCCACTTACATTTATGGCCCCTAAATGCCTACTAAGTGACTCAAAATGATATATAAACTAATCAAACCATGACTAAGGATAACTAGGCATTGAATTACATCAAATAGAATATAACATACTCTATGACAAAATATTAGACCCATAAAACATCTAAATATCATGTTTTTGTCTATATGGGTACCAATTTGACCTACAGGGTCAAATTTGTTTAATAAGGACCTTATCATTTTACCAAATATCATGAACCTTCTAGTGTGCTTCCTCCATAAATGTTAGCCATGTTTTTAGACCTTATATATAGCTAGAATTACCTACATATGACTCTAGTGTCATTTACATTCTAGTTTCCCCTTTCCTTGGTGATGTTCTTCTTCCATTTCTTTAGCTTCATATCTTACCCACATAATGGGAAAATTATCCTTATTATGATACTCAAAGGGTTATTGGTCTTTGAACCAAAGATTGTCATATATATCAATAGTATAGGACTATTCTTCTACCCCTTAATCTAGTATACCCCTATAGTCTACTAATGGATGTATTTGTTTCTTACATGAAACAAATAACCATTCTTCTACTCACTACTAAAAATGTAGGCAATACATCTACACATTGTAACAATTCATTTCCCAGACCATAACTCCTCCCAAGTTGATTCTAGAGTACATCCCTAAATACATGGAAGTTTATTTTCTTTATAATTAGTGTTTTGCCCATCATACTAATCATTTCCACATTTTTTAGTAGCATCTCTAAGATTTCCCACTATCTACACTAATATTAGTTATTCCTTCTCCTACATGTCATATGTAAATGAAGGTTCCTTATTCATTTCAAATTTCACCTCCTCCTTTCTCCATATATCATTCACATCAAGATAACTATTCCTCACGTTTAGTATCTCACATAGGGGATACAACATGATCATTACACTTCTTCATCTGCACATAACTTTTCAGTTGAGATGATACAAAAGGAAGTCTTTTCTTAACTTTTTATGAATATTGATGAGACTATGGCTAATGTAAGAATTCAAATACATAAGGATTTTTTAGGTGTTTTGGATAACATTTGCAATTATATCTATTACTATTTGTGAACATCACATGGTGTTCTCTCAGATTATTCTATTATATGATTTGTATTGGATTCATGATACATTTATATATCTTATATTTTTGACTATTTGTCAAACATAATTTCACTTCTCTTTTGAATGAACCATTATATTATGCTTTATGTGTTTTATGTGGTTTCATTCTCTTTTGATATATATTATGGCTTATTCTCATTATTTTCATGAATACAAACTTATTTTTATGATTTCACTTCTTTCATGGATTATTTTATTTTATCTATAATCGTTGTTTTCTATATTTTACACTCAAACAGAGATAATAATTATTGTCACTTGGTTATATAACCCTTATTCCCTTTGAATTTTATCTCTACCCATATGATCAGTTAACAAACAAGACTTCTCAATGTATAAATTATATACACTAATCTATTTGGATCTCCCTTCTTCCCTTATTTCCCTTCTACATACTAAGCATACTTATGGTTTAAAATTAGGATTACATACTAGTTTATAGGTGATTCTAATTTGTTTACTTAGACATATCTTTGGTTAATTAGTCTCCTTTGAATAAAGTCTAAGATCATTCATGTGTATCACATTTATCACTCATGTTGGTTATTCTAAATATGTATGGATAATGAATCACAAAAGCCATAAAAAATTTAAAATCCAAATCATTTAAGCAGAATTCAATGATTTAAAAGTAAAAATACAATCCAAAAGTCTAATCACACAAAAATATGTGATGTAATATATTTAGTATTTCTCTTATTTTTAATCAAAGATCAAATTCCATAGTTGGCCTCATGATAGAGCTAACTTCCATTGGGGTGTGATAGGCTAGTAGATTAGGATAGGAGAAAAAAAATATATAAGTGAAATCTACTTTCTCACACAAGTACCTAATCTTTGCAGTAGACCAACAACTCTGTAAGAGGTCTCAAAGAATAAGGAACATGTTATGGGAAGGTAGTACCATTTCTATTTCTTTGTTTTATATAACCTTCATGAGTTGTTCTTAGTATTCCACATATTTTCATATATAGCTTTATTTTTATTGTGAGCAGGTATCCTTTTTATTTTGATGGTCACTAGAATCTTAGTGTCTTTCCTTCTTATCTAGTATGCCTCATGTTGACTAATGTTTTCTCATAAATGTCTATGTCATGATCTTTACATTCCCTATTTTTATTGAAATAAACCTAATATTTCTCCTTAATGACTATTATTTTGTTAAATGATAATACACCTAGGGTTTTCCCCTTATGAGTTATATTGTAAGACCTTGGATAGGACCAAACATTCCTAAAAACATTTCTTTATTTTTTTCCTTATTTAAATTTCACCTCATTAGTGTTCACCTTGTGATTTGTAGAGTAAGACCATGGATATGACTATATTACCCTCACAAATTACCACATTATAACATCTTTAAATTATTCCCACCTTTATCTCCACCTCATTGGTGTTCCCTTTGTGAGTTATAGTGTAAGACCTTGGATAGGACCAGGCTCTCCTCATAGAATATTCCAATTAAAAATTCATACTATAACCAAGTCACAATAAAATTACATGCTTCAAATTTGAGATAATTTGTGTTACCTTATGATTTAGACATCATTTACATACTTTCCATCTTGATTTAGTATGTTTTATGCTTATTTTTAGAAAACTTCACTTTAATCTTCTCATTTTTATATTGCATGTAAGTTTAAAACCATTTTAATAATTTAATCTTACTTCCCATCTTTATTTAGTATGATTAATTTGATTTATACTTACTTTTTTTTTTTCATACTTCCCATCTTGATCTAGTGTTATTTATTAACTTTATTGTTATTTTTTTTATAACATTATTTTTCATATGTTTTCCAATTTATTACAAATTTTCATACTTCCCAACTTGATATAGTATGACTTATAGTTATTTTAATTTGGTATAATTATTTTACATGTTTTGAAAACATTTATTACCTGTTACTTTACCATTTTGGTTTTTTATATTTATTCATCTCTTGATTTTACAAATTTCCCATTGTGATATATTGTGTATTACATTTTATGATTATTTATACTTTTCCAAATCATTTTTATTCTCTTTTTAATCATGCATGTGTATCACATAATGCTACAAGAAAACATACGTCACATATTTACCATATTATATAAAACAAAATTAAAATAGATGTACTAGAGAAGAAATACATCCATATATCCATCCATAAACAAATACAAATCACAAAAAAAAAGGTCCATATCAATATATATATATATATATAACATTATTTTAATACAATATAATACAAAATACAATAGATACAACTCTAAGGCTATGCTCCATCATGTCTACCCTATGGCTAAGCCATGCTACCCATAGGCATTTTTGACTGATCCCTCTAAATGGTATGTTATAATGAGGTAGTCCAAGATATTAATCCATCAACCTATCCTTATATATTGGCTACCTAGGTATACACACATCCATTTTATATATTAGTCAACATATGGACAACTTACACCTGTGCCAATGCCTACTAGACCTTGGTCTCTCCCTCTCCTAATCTTATAGGTGGTTTTAAGCTATCTCATCCCACCTATAACTATTGATCAGGATCCCCCAAAAATATAAACCAAATATCATAAGTTTGGGAATATGGTATTATAGGGTTTACCAAGGTGGATGGCTCATAATGCAATAGGACTGCATATAAAACATCATGATGTATAATCACAATCATGGATCTCCATATGATATCCTCTGTAGTAGTACCTATAAAATAAAAACCAAATACACATCACACCTCATGTGTGTGTGTGTGTGTGTAATCATCTATCTATCACTAAATATATAAATAATAATACAACTAATGATATATGTCAAAATATTATTAATTTAAATAATTTCTCTCCAATTCCATTAGTTTTAACCATGGTCTCCCCATTATCTTGATCACCAAGTACCTCCTCTATTAGTTTCCTCTATACAAGTGCAAAAATTGAAGTCACTACTTGTGTCTATCACAGTCCCCTCCTCATATTCCTCTCTATCAACTGGATATGTTGAGTAACCTTCATAAGATCACAATGTGTGACTACTTATGCCTATGTCCCCTATCATTGATGGTGAATTATCTCTTATGATATAAATTTAGCTAATGTCACCCATACCATGGCTCTATTCTCACCTCTCTTACATACTCACCCTCAACATCCAAAATTATAATATCCTCTACACTAGGCCTCATTACCTACTATTTTGGTGCCTAACTTATCCATGGTTTCACTCAACAAGTCCTAATAACATGTATATATGTAGTCACAACTGTACTTCCTCTCCCTCTTAGCTCTCTATCATGTTGTGCCCATTAAGAAGACATAACTATAGGGATCATCATATATAGTAGGCCTAGGTACCTGAGTACACAAGATACTACATGTGGCTCCACACATGAAGTATAATGGCCCATGATTCAAAAATATGCCAAAATGGTAGTAAAAATATCCCAAGTTGACCATATGTTAGTAATATCAATGAAAGGATGCCACACTATCTACCCTCATGTCACAATTTGTAAATCTAGGACATAGGGCCTGACATGCATTACATGAGCTTCCCTTCATCTTAAAACCCAAGGTGACCTAACACTAATTACATGGGGTAACCTAACCAATTGATATATCAGGAATGTCTTGTAAATCCAAGCACTCAACAAAATGAGGGGGGCCATCATCTTCTACCCCTAGGTCAACACACCATACACATTATGCATGAGTTGTACCTAAATGACATAGCCTAAATAATACAACACACCTTTCTCTAGGATGGACTAACATAAGAATATTTTGTATAATGATTCCTTCCCATCTAACTTGTGGAATAGCACACATGTTGTCACAAGTCCTATCAAATCCTTTTAGATGTCTAGAATGGTTGAAATACATACATCAAATTAGCTAACCCATAACCTAGGATAAATCCTCTATGAACCCATTACCTAATGGGCTAGGGATTGCCTCTCATCATTTGTCTCTAATGAATTATATATGATAGGAGTCTCAATAATGGGAAGTCCACATAAGGCATGGACATCCTCTAAGGTGATGCCCACCCCTATGGTATTCCCCTTTACCTCCCATCATAAAGTGTTAGTAAGTCACTCCCATGATCCTAAGAAAATGATTATTAGATAATCACTAAGTGGTATCCTCATCATCTCCTTGATACCTACAAATCCCAAGGAAACTAGATAAGATCAATCCACATCTAAAAAATAATCTAGCAAATATGGTATCCATGATGCATCAACTAGGTACTAGAATATCCATCAGCTCTACAAATATCAAACTATAGAAAATTTATTAGATATTTATGTAATAATAATATAATACATTATTAAATATTATTAAAACACTAAAAACTAACTATTTCATTAGCTTGTTTTTTTAATTTTCCTTCTTCTTACACAATCAACCCTTTTGATATTAAATTAGCCCTATTACTTCTTTGCCATACTCAGTCATCCCTTTGCTCATAGTCAGCCCATTCTTGTAGACATAATCATCCTTTTTGATATTAAATATACCCTTTCCTATCCTTTGCATACTATATCATCCCTTTTCCACACACTCAACCTCCTTTAACAAAATATACTAGCCACCTATTGGATACTATATTGTCTAGAATGTACTATGTTGGCCATATCTATTTTTCTAACTAGGTCATCAATCTACTATGTATTTAACCACCAATAACAATACTACTTTGTCCCTCTATTATACATTTGACCACCTTGAATTATCTCATATTTTCTAACTAAATTGGTATGGCTAACTCTATTTTCAATTTATGGTGATTTTTTAACCATTTACCATACATACCTTGATTCATTTATTGGTCTAATTCTTTCCTACCCAGTATCCCATTTTATCCCTAGTTTACCTAAAAATTTCCAAGGGTCATTTTTAGTATCTAATTTTCCTCTAATATCAATTTTACTATACCTAGATTAATTTCAAATAAAATTACAAATAAAATGGAATAATGCATTACTTACCTGAGCTACACTAGTTATGGCCACTATGTATCCTACAATTGAAGCTATCATCTCTTCACAATGTTCACTTTAGGGGCTCATATTGGTCTCTCAAATAAATATTTTCTTAGAATAATAAAAAAATGAATGAATTTTCAGCATAATTATGTTTACTATTCAAAAATATTTACCTATCAATTATTTATCACCATATTCCATTTTTTACACATAAATTTGTTTATACTAAAACTTTTTTTAAACTAAAAGATGTTCTATAATATTGATGTCATCAATAAAATTTCCATATATTACATTTATATATTTTTTAAATAATTTTTTTGCTTATTTTATAGGTTCACCTAATGTTCCTTACGTTGGACACCTTCACATTTCTCTCACTTAATTATTACTCTACAACATTAAGGTAAGTTAATAAATGTATTTTTCAATTCTACCATTTCATTTATCTTATTCACTTCTTACTACAATTCGTGTGTGTTGCTATTTTATTTTCCTAAAACACGATCCCGTATTGCAACTATGTGACATGTGATGAGCTTAGAGTGGATCATATGTATACACATAATATTTTTAAACATTATCAAATAATGATTCTTTCTCTCTTGTATAAACCCATCGAGTCTCAATATCTCTAGGTTCAAAGGTGTGGGTAGGCCATTAGTTCTTTGAAATATTTTTGTTCCCTATACCACCACTTGAAACCAACACAAACCTCTCCTATATATTTCCCTAAGCTTTGACACCTTTCTTACACACTCCTCCAAACAAGTCATCATCTCAAACAATGCCTACCTAATCCCAAACTTCTTTTTGTCATTAAATAAACAAAGTTACAAGGGTGGACCCTATTTTTATGAATAATCATGTTACAATACTAGGTTAAACTCATATCACTTAGTTTAAGACCTGAATACTTTATTTTTTTAAGGAATAGGGTCAACTGGGTTTACTCTATTGGATAAAACTTTAAAAGTTTTTTGGGTTAGATTAAGATATATAAACACATCCTTTTCACCATTTTTATTATATAGAGATAGAGATAATCATTTATTTATGCTTCTTTACAATATGCTCTTCCACCATTCTACTTTATGAGTCATTTCTTAGGGTTTACACTTGGAAAAAAATAATCTTGTCTGGTTAAAAATTCTTGGATGTATGGTAAAATTCATATATCCTAGAGCTAGCCTATCTTTGTGATCCTCATAAACCACAATAACCTCTTACAAATCACCATTGGATAAGGGAGATATTGATCTTTGACAATTTTATATTCAAGGTAAGTATTCCTAACTCTTATTCCTATATTTTTCTAGAATAGAAGTATCATAAGTAATATATTTTGAATGTATTTATTTCTCCATACATTAGGATTACCTCTACATTGAATAGATTATATTTATTATTTACAAGTTTAATTTTATATTTATAATCTTAATTCTGTACCACATGATTTTTTGAAGACTAAATTAGATTTACTTTACTTTGTCATTTACTTTGATAAGAAAATATAGGACATTTCTATGGTTATTGTGTGGTATTAATTAACTAGAGTATTTTGAACCCTCTCTAGTAATATTGTGTGGCAATAGACCCTTATTTAGGTCTAACATATCCATAGTAGTCATGACCTTGATTGTCTAACTATACCAACAAGTGGAAGGGCTAGTTTGATCTATCTTCTCTGAGATAGGATTGATTTTTAGACCATATTCAATTTATATTGTATATAATAACCATGTCATAACATGCCATGAATTTCAAATATTCATAAATAATGAAGTGCACACAACTATTCCAATACATCTTATGATTTGAGGACATATGTTTGTATCAATGAGGTCTTCACTTTATGGGAGTAATCAATATGAGTTTTACATTAGGACATAATTTTTTTTACTAGCCACTTATTATTTCACCAAGTGAATAGAGGTTATGTCTATAAATAATTCTATAGCTCAATATGTAATTAAATTTCTACAAGAGAAAATGTTGACCAAATTTGGAACTCCAATTCTTTTAATCTATGGTAATGGTCTAGCCATTTAATCTATATAATTTACTGAGTGAGCCTACAATAATTAGATTACCATCAAATTTTACTCAAATTACTACCCATAATGGAATGGATTTCGTGATTCCACTAAAAATAATCTTATGGATGCCACCAAAAACTTATCACACAAAAATCCAATAAAATGGCATCAACTATTAAAGTATGTAGTATGGGTAGAAAAAACAAGGTATAAAAACACCCTCAAGGCTTCACCTTTCTTGATAGTATATGTAAAATAACCATTTTCCCTATTACTCTCAAATTACCAATGTATTATTTCAGCAAGGGTATATAGGAGAAGATGAAAGAGTTAAATCATAGACATTGTTTAGATGGAGGATACATGAACTGAAGCTATGCAAATCTTTAGTAAGAACCACGAGATTTCCAAGAGGTGGTTTGATAAAATCTCCAAAATCAAAGTCTTCAAAATTTTAAACTTAGTTATTTTATGGGATAAGGAACATTAAAAGAAAGTAAAATATGACAAGTTCACTCTTTTATGGATTGGGCCATATAATCTAAGATTTTGGGTAATAATTATTTTCACTTAAAGGACCTATAAGTTAACAATCTTGCCTTTCTTGTGAATGCATAGTTTTTGTGAAATTATTTCATGGTTGCTCTAACTAGAAAATATTTTTGAATGACTGTGAATTCTACCTTATTGATAGGAGTTTATTATATTTCTTATTTTATTATATTATATCTCTAGTTTTCTTAAATTATATTTCTAGTTTCTTAGATTAGAATTATTTATTGTTAGATTAGTTTCTCAATTTTAGAGGATAGATTCCCATTTCCATAATTTGTTGCTTTCTAGAGTAGTTTTTTTAATTTTATAGAATAGTTTATTTAAATTTAGAATAATTCAATGATTTTGTGGTTTCATCAAAATTCTCCTAATGATGGGGTCCAAAATAAAATTCAAATGGTATCTATGTATAATATTCTTGTGTTGGCATAAATTTAATATTACATTGTTAGTGTAATGATCTAGTATGATAGGTTAATGATTAGCTTAGTGAATAGATATATAGCTAGTTAGGTGTTACAATTTTATAACCACTATTTAGTTATTCACCATTTCTCACTGTATATATTCATCATTTTTTTATTTAATAGATAATCAAAGTATTCATTCTTTATTTTCCTTAATTGGTATTAGATATTGCTCGAAATCATGGTGAAATGTGGCTTAGAGTGCATCACATTTTTGTATTAATGTTTTTTGAGTCTAAAGACATATCATTATCAATGCATGGATCATAATTTTATGTAAAGTCTATTTGAGATTCATGTATTCTACCTATTCCTAGTGCATTAGGTTTAGACCTAACACTATCTAACATTCTATGCATCTACCATTCGCTAAAGGATATATGAATTAGTGTAGTAGAAGCATGGTGATGTGAAATTCATCAAGGTTAGATTTTTTATTCTTAACCCATGTATATCACTAGTTCTACATTGTTGCTTGGTAACTATCAGTTTCTATTTATATTGGGTTCAGCCATGTCATCTTCTTTTGTTAATTCCTCAGTGTGATATAGATCCTCTAATCAAATCCTCCAAATCTCATGCATTGGCAGCATCCAACTCGACACTTCTTTAAAATCCATCTCAACCATGCCACCTACCTTAGAGGGATAAAATTTGAGTCTCTTTTTTATTATAGTTTTGTATGTTTATATCTAAATAAGCATGTAAATTAGTGTCAAACTTATATGGTCTTTAGGTTTTGTATATTCATGTCAATTATAGATTTAGTTAAGTTTTAAATAAAAATATGTATCATCAAAAAGTAAAAATAAAAGAGTCTTGAGTTATTAGTTTATAGTTTTCAAATGTATTTTGATAGTTTATTGTCATTATTTCAAATAGTCATTTATTTTAGAGTTTAAAATTTATTATAAAAAAAAGAGGTTAGTTTTAAGTTATGTTTATTTAAAATCAAAGTTAATTGTCAAAAATCCATAATGAGTCAAAGTGTCAATTTTATATCCACCAAATTGTTATTCAAAATCAATGTTAATTATTTATACAAGGATGCACTATTTCTTGTCTGTGACATCTTGAGTCTGAGTCAAATATCAAATGGGTCCAAACTATGGGGGAGATTTCTCCTCAACAAAATCATGTAGCTAAGCTTCATCGACACATTCGTTGAGTAAGCAGATTCATTAATTGGAGGTTAAAAGATACATAGATTCTGGAGGATAATTTACATTCTCTCATGAGTCACCTATGATGGGGTCACATCATCATTATGGTGAAAAATTTTGGTGTGTTTGTTTTATATTTTTGAGTATTTGTTTAATAAATTACTAAGCATCATTTTCTAGTTTGGTACCTACTAAGCATCATTTTCTAGTTTGGTACCTCCTGAAAAAGAATGTGGTGGGGAGAAAAATCACTAAAGTATCACTTGGTTCTTGAAAAAGGGTTTTTGGTAATCTGAGAAACCACTGAAGTATAGTATAAACCTCTTGTACCCTCTAGGTTCATGGTCAACCTACAACAGAAAACCATATGGGTTTGTGGTAATCTAAGAAACCACTGAAGGTGTTAGTAGAGAGAAGTGTTCCTATCACTTTTAGGTTTATATTAATCCTAGAAGGAAAAATCAAGATGTCACCAAAACCTTGAAGCCACAAAGATGGCATGCCACCTTAGAAAGTGAGTAGGCTACGCAGAGAGTGTAAATATTTTTATAGTGTTTGAGTTAAAGGGGGGACCACTATCAAGAAAAATTATGTTTATAAAAACAATGTAATAAAGGGGGGCATGTTGGCATAAATTTAATATTACATTGTTAGCATAATGATATGTTATGCTAGGTTAATGATTAGCTTCGTGAATAGCTATCATAGCTACTTAGGTGTTACGGTTCTATAACTATTATTTAGTTATGAGCCATTTCTTACTGCGTATATTCTTCCTTTTGTTATTCAATAGATCATCAAAGTATTTAGTATTTATTTTCCTTTATCTTTGTGCCTTTGGATTTATTAAATAATGTATGTGTCATACTTGAGTAGAGAGTTTAATTTGAATATAACAAGTTTAATAGACTATTGAAAGTTGATTTGTTATTTTAAAGAAAACTTTAGAATAATTTTAATTCTAAAATATTAATTACACATTTAAATATTTAAGACCTATTTGAGGGTTAATACACATTAGATAAGTTTAAATAATGAAAAAGATATTTGATTTTAGAAAATCCCTATAAACCTAGCCAGTGGTGGTTCTTAACCCTTCTTCCAAGAAAGTTTCAAAATTTAATAAACAGTAAATAATAATGAAAAAGAGGTGTTAAAGTATGTATATTAAGGATATGGATGATTTATTGGTAGTAAAATAATTTTTAGCATGGAATCAGAGGTATATTTGTAGGGGATATGGGTGCCTACCTATAAATATAACAATGCATGGTTTTCATTATTTTAGTACTTAAAAGATAAATGTTTTGAACAAAAAATATCAATATAATCTTTATCTTTTCTTAAATGATTTTTAAAACTCTCATAACAAAGAGGAATTAATCTCCAAATAATGACACTCAATTTGAAGATTGAAAAGGAATAGTATGTTGAATGATTATGTTTGGAGCCTTTTTAAATTTTCTAGTTTATTTTTTATTTCTATTAATGTTTGAAGTTATGTATGATAAAACCAATATTTTGGGTTGCCAAATAAGTTGCCATTTATTATGACCAACACACCCCACCTTAAAAAAATATAGATGGGGTTCTAATTTACATTTAAAATTTTCATGATCATAGCTTATGTATTACATGTTCAGGTCTAGATCACATGAAAATGGTTTTAATTTCTCAAATACATATTAAGTTTTTTTTTTTAATATCTATAATCAAGAATTTTATATAGTGTTAATGTTTTTGACGTTGATTTATGTCATTTATAGCTTGTTAAATTTAGGCAAGAAGATGTTTTTTATTGTCATCTTGGACTTCAACTTTTAAAATTTCAAAATGTGAAAATTGAAAGGTTTAAGTGTGTCTTATTTAATTGAAATATTTTATTTATATTTTATGCCTTTTGATGTCAATAATCAAGTGAAATATGATATGATTATAATTTTTATTTAACTAATTGGATAATATAATGTCTTGTCCAAATTTTATTTCTTATGCCTAAGTGTGTAGGATAGGCTTGACATCATGATATATTGACATTCATCTTCATCCCTCTTTCTTGATCATGATTTTCAAAGTTATAAGTCCACTATTCACCTAAGTAAGTGATGTTAAACCACACATCACATGATCACTTATCTACATTTTGCAAGTCCAAAACACATTTTAAAGATTCATCTATATACCTAAGTGATAAAAATAACCTTACATGTATTCATCACATTCACCCATAGATTATTTATAAAACATACATTTTATAACTACTATAAGTTATCTAGAGTAGTGTAGGCTATCTATATATCATCATAGTAATGATCGATAGCCTATAAGACCAAATTACATAGTTAAATCTTGAAAACCATTTGGAGTAACATGGGCCATGTAAATATCATCATCTAAAAAATTAGAGACCTATCAGAGCATAGTACAAAGGTTAGAGCCTATGCAAGTGATAACCATCCACATGGCACTATCTCAAGAACCCACAATCTATCATAAAAGGTACATAGTTAAAATTAAATGACCTTTCAAAGGATAAATATTAATCCACATGTTACAATATCATTAACCTATGGTTTATAAAATGAATAGTAAAGAAAATTCACTATATGGAAGTGAGTTTAAAATATATTTTTGAGTGTGAACATCCCAAGAACCTACAACCAAAGAAGTAAATTATGAAAGACTATCTGATCCACAATAGATAAGTGGCATGTATTTACATGTCTTTGACCAAGTAAGTTAATTATAAAAACATGAAAATAATCTCTAAAAATGCGAAAAATAATACATATATCATAATAATATGATAAGACACCTAGAAAAGGTGAAAATATATAATGTGGTAATAAAAATTTAGTAAATTTTAAAATGAAAACTTAAAATTCAAATAATTAATTAATATGTATATAATTAAGTAAAATCAATTTTTTGAAATTAATTTTCATTAATTTAATATCTAATGCATTCAATTCTCAAATACAACAAATATAAGTGAGATATTCAGTTTATAAAGCATGATTTAATTACATTACCCTCTTATTATCACATGCATTCTATGAAATCAAGCTCCATAAAAACTAAAATACCTAAATATTTTCAAATATCTTAGAATAATTGAGCGTTGGTAATGGATTCATCATCTTTCACTCTTCCTCTCACTATAGATTCCATTGCTAGCATGATTGAATTCATGGACATAGTGCTCGATTTAGTAACATTCGAGCACCAATTTAAAAATTATCCATCCATATTTGTAGAAGTGGATGTAAAAAAGATATATAGAGGAAGGAACCAAATATCTACCTTTAAAATTTTATATAAGGAGGGAATTTTGTCTATTAAGGTAGTAGGCCTACATAATGATGTAATGAAACTAGAGGTAATATCATGCATCAACTTGAGTTATGATTTATTTAAAGATGGAAATTTTTTGGGTAACATATTAAATTAATAAATTAATAATACCTCTATGTATTAAATTAGACTAAATCTATTCTATAGATATTATAGACTCCTAATTATCAAGATAACCTAAAATTAGGATATGGTGGATTCATTATTTCTTGCAAATTTAATCCAACACAAATTGTAGCAATGATTTTTCAACACAAGAAATTTTTTGATCAAAGGCCATATTTACTCTATTCCAATATTCATTTTTAGGATATGGATATGAATCATAATGTATTTACTAAATCTATTGTATGATTTATATGTATTTCCTAGGTTCTTGAGATATGGGTTCTATTATTGAATAATATTTTGAGTTCAGAGAAAATAGTTTCCCTTGGAGGAATAATTGGATCCAAATTGATACTCCAAATCAATAACCTATAAAACCTACTAAGTGGAAACTTCTATATGATGTCATACTTTTTAGATTCTATAACTACTATAGTACATCTATTCTATGCAAAACCCTAGGATCCATCTACATAGTATCCCAAAAATTTGAAATTTATATTCTTCACATATACATATTCAAGAGGTAAATTCAAATGATCATAATAACATTTTAAATATTTTGTATAGGGCCATATATGGGTGTAACATGTCTATATTATTATAATATAGTAAGATAAGCATTAGGAAGATGGGTGAATATTAGTATTACCTTGATTGTATTATAATTAGAATTGAAGGTACTAATGCAAAATAATTAAATATATAACATATTAGTATAGACAAAGTGGATGAACATAATGTTGTTTTAGAATTATGTGACAATTTAGACATCAAACTAAGCTATTCAAAACAAGGAATTATACATCTAACCTCTCTTAGAATTGGCCACATATAATATACCAAATGGGAGTATCTCAAATATATGGGTAGAATTAAATTGCATTATGACTTGAATAGTATACCATTGAGGTATTAGGTCTAAGAAACAAGGTCTTGGAGAACCTTAATACATATGAGAATAAAGTTAAATTATCTTGTGAGAACCAATGGTACAACCATGATTCAATATTTTTAAATGCTAAAGATGATAGTGAGGTTGTTATAAATATTCACAAGGTGTTCATTTCAATGATAATATTCTAAAGGATCTAGTATGATTTAATTATTATAGAGAATATGCAAAGAGAATATACAATGAATAATGGACCTCAATAGTAGTTAATGGGCCTCCTACTCAACTATAAATATAAATGGGAGCAAAAATTATTGAAGGATAAAGTACATCTAAGGATTTAAACCCAAAAGCCATATCTAATATCTCTAGATATCTCTTGACACCTCTAAGTGTTGTTTCTTATCAATCCATAGTTGATGTAGAGGAATATATAGTTCCATGTATATTAGAGGGAACACTTTATTTTGAGCCCCTACCTCCATTATCAGTGATATAATAAGTAATTCTTCCTTATTTCTTTTCACAAGTTCTTTATTTTTATATTCCTCTATCACTAGTTACTACCACAAATCCACCAATAGTAACTTTCATTAACGCTCTACTTCCTCCTCTTTCAACCAATATAGCCCCTTCAGTTTACTCTCCACCAACTTTAGTTGTACCTCATATTCCTACTAGGCCAACATTAGGGACAAATTAAAGGAATCCTAAGTCTCCTCCTATATATTCCCAAGCTTTACAAGAATAATAAAGTCATGATAAAGGTATATTTACCAAAGGAGGAACAAGAGGAAGTAGAGATAATAGAAGATCAAGAGGAAACATAGTTAAGAATAACATAAATATGTGAGGAATCAAAATTAGAACAAGAAAAAGATAACTTACTTGAAATAAAATTGATATAAAAAAATAAAATAAAGAAGGAAAAAATATAGAATTACAAGTAGCGTCTAAACAAGAAGTTTCAACATATGAAATTATATCATTGGCTACACCTCCAAACACTCCACCTCATATTATAGATCAACAAATAGAGAAGGTGGTAGAGACCATACCTATCTCTATTACAAAACAAAATAGGGAGATAATTCCCAAATGTCCCTAGTCATTGGTAATGTTTCTATAATATATGATACAAGTCCCATAGGTGGAATTAATACATATGTTTTAATTACACAAGATACAATGGAAACCTCTATAAAAAACTAATTTAATTTTTGATACTACTCAATATGATATCCAACCATCCAATGTAAGTACATAATTTTTTTATTATTTTTTGTCTCTTTAAAATATCACTACTTTAGTTAGCACAAAACAAGCCACCCATTATTTTAATTCCTAAACTTTTTACTCTCCTAGTCCACTCAAGATGTCTTATGCATTCACAATGCTAGGTTTTCAAACCATATCTCAATGCCCATTAAATTTTTATTTTATGTATATCACCAAACCTAATAGGAATTATACTAATATTATTAGTTCACTTTAGACCCTTGTAACTTATAAATATATTAGTGAAGCCAATCCATAGCCTTTTAGATCAAACAACTGTGTGAATTTTGAAGATTTTAGTGCTTACTTCCATTTTGGATACACAAGATATAGCTCATAGGCTATATACATATTTAGGTGTTCCTACTTATCTAGGAACCTAAAAATAATTTTCCATGGTCTCAATATGCATGATGCTAGAGAAGAGTAAGTATATCATCAAGGCACATATACATAAAAATGTCACTACATGGATGAAGTCCATTCCTTCTTTTCTTGAGTTGGATACAACTTCTCCTACTACTCATTCTAATTCAAATTAAATACAAAATTCATGTCAATCACCTCCTTCCACCTATACATCTATAAAACCTACAAAACAAAAAGATATGGTGATCATTTCTCCATGGATCCAAATATTGTAAGATGAGGATTCAGGCATATAAGACTTAATCATTAATAAGCAACTGATTTAACAGTTTTGGAAATATTGGTGTTTTATTCCTAATTTAGTTAAAGGGTCTAAGTAGTAAAATTAGTAAATAAATATATAATAATTAAGCTATTTATTTTTTAAAATTAATTGTAATTAAATTTTTTAAAAAATAGTAATAAGGAGAAGAAAACAAAACTTAGCTAGAAACTAATTGATCCAATTGAGATAAAGGCTAGAATTCAATGCATAGGATTGAGACACTATCATAAAATGAGATCTAAACTTCATTTTATGATTATACAAGAGAATAAAAATTAGATAGTAGTGGCACTAAACTTATATTCCACCTATATCATTGTTGCCCTAAGTATCTGAGCTTTTTGGGTTTTGTTCGCTATGTCTATGTGACCCTATCTTCTAAGTCTATAGAGATCCCTGTAGAGTATATTCTTTCTTAAAACCCTATCTTGAATTTTGATTTAACCAATTTTGAGAAAGAGGGGGGTGTAAGTGTGTGTAATATGTGCTGGACATGATTCACAATTTATGTGTGGGAAAATTGCCTACATACCAATACATCAAAGAGGGATCAGGCCATATGTAGTTATCCTACTTGATGTTCCTTGTAAAATTATGTATATGAATATGTATAATGCTAAATTGGATCTATTTGAGGTGGTTAAGAATTGGTGTAAGTATTTTAATGAGCTTTTAGGTGTGTTAGCTAGTTGTATGGAGAGAATAGGGAAGATTTCTTGAGTAGTCTTACTTGTATTCTTGCTTGCTTAGTGATATTTGCCAAACCTTTCCAAATCATCTTTTAATGGGATTTTATAGGGATATATTGGTCATGGGTTGAATGTACTCATGCTAGGCTGATAAGAATAAGAATAGGGAATTAGAATAAATTGATATAAATGGACTTGGATAATAGTGCTAAAAGAAGATAAGAGTGGCACTGGCATTATAGTCCTAATGTGACACTATTGTCTTGAGCATAGAGGACTTGGGGGGATTGATATGTAATGGAAAGAGGATTTTAGCTTAGTTGGGATCAAGTTTGGAAGGCTATGGATGACTAGGAATTAGTAAAAATATGCCTATGAGGGACATGAGATCAATAAAGAGGGACCTATGGGTTGGGTGTCATTAGCCATGCTCAAGTTACCTATTTTTGCATGTTATATGACTACATTTCCCCCCCTTTATTCTATTGATGTAGCAAATAAAAATGCTAGGATAAATTAAAAGTAGAAACTATACCTAAACTTACCTATAAGGGTGAAGTTCATGAAGATGTGTGATGTGGGGTGTGCATAGAGAGATTACATTGTGAAGTATGAATATTTAATTAAAAAAAAGAGTAGATTAGTTCTTACTAGATATACTATATCTAAAATAAGAATGTACAAAGCTAGGTAAAAGAGAGAGGAACAGAAAAAAAAAAGGAATACACCTCACTAGTTATGATAACCAATACAAAACATGTTGTGATGTTGAGTGATGCTAGATTATGCTGAGTAATATTGGAAGGTGTTGTACCAAGAGTAATATCATCAATGGACCTGAGTGCTTAATTCCTTAAGAGTAGCTTAATAATGTAAAGGCTAGCCCTTTTGTTCCATAGTCACCCAATAAGTGAAGCTAGGTGATCATGCATGTGTTGATTTTGGACTATGTATCCAATCCCTCTGAATAGGTACCCCAAGAATATAAAGGATAGTTAGTCCTTTGGCTCCATCATCACCCCATGAAGTGAAGATATAAATTGATACTGGTATAAAATTTGTGTCAAATGAGATGGATCTTGAAGTGAATTAATTCTTTGTAATCTTATAATGTTATCATGGATATCCAAATGTATGATAAAAACTAGGCCACTCTTGGACACTTTGAAAGATGGAGATTAGGTTTGTATGAAAGCCACTCTAAAACTAGAAACTAGGCTTATATGGAAGCCACTCAATAAATTATGAATGTGGAAGTTAAGCTGTATGAAATCCATTCTAAAATGATTCCAACCATATGTAGATGGAATAAGGCACACAACTAATGAGAATGCTTGGGTAACACTAAACTCATAAAGAAAAGAAAACAAATGTGCCACACACATTACCCCTAATCACTAGTGTCTAAAACATGTATTCTAGTTTGGAATTCATATAAAATATCATATGTAAAAATAGAAGTGAGATCTATAATGATTCACATTTTACCCCCTATATCTACATTTTTTGAGTGAAAGTGTATTAAAAACTATTGATTATGAACTAGTCTAGCTATGGAAAATTGTAGTTGAACCTACTTTTTTCCTACTTCTAGAAAGTTTGTTTTTTATTTTGTTTGGATAGGGGCACCAAAATTGGACACTAGTAGCATTAAAACTATTTTCCAAGTTGGGTGTTATTGTTTAGGGCCAAATCTGATAACTATTCTAGTTTCTTGACTATCTATCTAGTCTATTTTGACTAGTTTGATATCTAGTTGTTATTTTGGGTGTTCTAAAAACTACTATTTTGACTATTAAGAGCTCTGATCTCTATGACAAAACCTATGTTTATTGCCCCATCTTATGAGGGTAGGAATGAAGACCCTACTATGACTACCCTTAGAAGAAACAGGCCTACAAGTGTGTTATGTTATAAATATACATGATATAACAATGATAATTGACAAGATATCTCAAGATATAACATGATTTATATTCAGAGATTATTAGATCAACAGAGGTATGCCTACATGGATATAACAATGTAGTAACATATGAAATGTAATAAATTGGAAATGAAACTTTGGTTAGTTTTTAGTTAGAGTGATGGAGCATGATGTCCATCATGACATACAAAAAAGTAAGATAATGCGTGATGTGTATCATGACATTGTGAATAATGAGAATTAAACAAGTAACAAACACACAAGATAATAAATAAGAATCATACAAGGGTAGCCAAGGGGCCAAGAAAACAAGGGAAATGGGCACATGTTACTAAAACTTGAAAGCAAACATATAAGGCATGTGAAAATGCCATATACACATACAATTGAAACAATAAAAATTAGCATGGAAGCCACAATCATATAGAAGAGTATAGGAAAAGGACATTGGCAAATGTCCTAGGGCACACACATGAATAGAATAAAAATACATCGGAAAATGTCCTAAGGCACAAATAGGAGACAAATAAGAACTAATAAATACAAAAAATCTAGTTACATAAAGCAAGAAAGGAAAACATGTAAGGAAATGGAAGTACAATCACATCTAACTAATCAAAGCAAGAGGAAAATTATGAAAGGCATGTTAGTAAAAGACTAGGTATATACTAAGAAATATACAAGTGTTATATACTAGTGAGTGCTGATAGAGTAATCTATGTAAACTTGTAAGTAATGTACATCAACATGATAACTAGAGTGTGTGGTGTAGGAATGACATAACCTGGATGGTGTAGTAATGTAGAAGATGCCCCCAGTGGGTATGTATATCGATGTGTGTCTTAATGTAGAAGGAGGATACCCACTCAATAGGTATAGTGAAGCAATCAAAGAGTTAGATGTCACTATACACACTCAAAATATATCAAGTGGAACATGGTAATGTAGATAAATTGATAAAAAATAACATATAATGGAGAATGTAAGTCTAGCATGATAGTAGAAATGTAAAGAATGGATGATGTATATAATAAATTTTTTTTGGTGTTTTTAAATTATTTGATGTTTTTCTATTTTGAAATATGTGAATGTTTTTATTATTTTGAAATTTTTAGCTATATACAATCAAGAATAAAAAACTATATATACGTAAATAGGGAAAGGATGGTACTAACCGATGAGTCTCATCGGAGACTCCTTATCATGGTGTCATGTATCAAGGAGAGGAATCATGCATGATTCTAAAGCACAATGGAACTACTAAGAATATGGATTTTAAATATGTCTATGCTATAAATGATTATAAATCTATAAAATAAAAACCAAATGTGGGGTACCACTGTAACTCTGAGAAGTAGATGCAAATATAGAGCTCTTAGGGACTCATTTGGTAGTAGGAGAAGTTCTCTGAACATGTGTTCTATGAGTAGATGCATGAGATCTCAATGGTACTACCCTAGGTGTGAAAATTATAGAAATAATTTGTCTATAATCCTCAAGCTATAGAGGTTTATTAACTCTCTGTGTTGGTGATTGATGCCTTAACTATGCATGAATCATAACTGGATGAGGAACTATAATTGGTGGCAAAAGTGAAACTAGTGGCAAAATTGAAACTCATGACTACAAAGTAGAAGATGGCTCTAAAGTGGGGAGTGGTAACTCCAATAAAACTCTATAAACTATAACAACCTAATTAGGATGAATGAATTTCATGCATCTATGAACTGTAAAAGGTACTACTCAAAGTTTTTAGATCCATGGTCGACCAAGTAACATATCAAAAACTCTTGCACTAGAAAATATAGTGAATGGTGTGGCCATGTTTGTTGGTCCAACCTATAAATGAGGTATTATCTCACCTAATAAACTCTGTATGTTCCCCCAAATTTATTGATAACTATGTCCATTGGGGTAATGGCCTTCTCTAAATATCTGAAATGCTGCAATAATGTCATAGTACACATGTCTACATTAGATCCATTATCTATGAGAACACTATGAATAGGATGATTATATATGTAAGCTCTGATAAAGAGTGCATGATAATCCATATCATCCTCAATTATATCTTGTTTTGAGGAGATGGAAGGTCTAGTTAAAACTCTAGAATTATATACACTAATAATGTTTCTCAAAGGATGTGTCTCAACTGAAGTTGCCCTTTATATATCTGGTGGGGGATGTGCATCATATGCATGATGAACAACTAATGTCTCCCCTATCTCCTATTTGGAATTCTATCAAAAAAATATCTAAAAATATTTTCAAAGCTTATCTTATGTTTACTTTTACTGAGGAAGATCAATATGATCTCTATCTATCAAATCTTATATCTTGTGTCTCAAACTAATGCATTTATTTTTTGTATGGTTAGGTGCCCTATGAAAATTTAAAAATGCATGATGATCATATCCCCATTGAAGAGGCTTTTCTGGGTCAACTTCTTAAATAGAAGGGAGAGATATGATTTTACATTCCCATAGCTACTTTAAAACTCTATTTGGATAAATTGGTAGATTGGTGAAGGTTCATTGAGGAGGTGCTGATAAAACCACTCACTGAGGGGACTCTAAAGATGCATTAACTATAGGTTTATTTTGAATCTTGTTAACATTGACCTTTACTTTTTATGGTATATTTCTAATAATCTTGTTTGTTGTGTTTGAGATAATTATGTACTTGATTTTGCCCATTGAAATTAGTTTTACTTCTCATTCCTTTAGTGTGTGACATAATTTAGTGAAGGAAGAAAATCTTTTGAACATAATTGATTTGTGTAAATCTAGTAGAACACTCTATTTGAAGATATCTTGTAACTCTTGATCAGCCATAGGGTTAGTCATCTTAGCCAAGATAGTCTTATATTGAAGAACATAATATGTGAGATGTTCACTTGACCTTTGTTTTTATTATGCAACTTGAGTATATGAAACCTTATCATTAATATTAATGCTAAAATAAGCTAGGAACATGTTGACTAAAGGATAGAATGTATTAAATGACTGATTCAGTAGTCTATAGAACCATTGTAAATCATAATCCTTAAGGATTCATGGAAATAGTTTGGTAAGTAGCTAGTCATTTCATACATAGTCCAAGCATGTTGCGTGAAAAGGCTATCAAATGTGTCTCCGCATCATCCTTGCCATCATATAAAGTAAGCTTGTGTTGAACAATACCTTATGGCAAGGGTGTACAAACAATGTCATATGCCAATGGTGTATGCAATAGAGAGAAAGAATCCAAATATTATGTAGGTCTATAGGCATGTTTCTCAAGATGTATCACCTTGGATTGAAGATATTTTATCTATTACACAAGGGTTGCCACATTAAGAGACAAAGATGTATTACCTATATCTGGTGGCATACAAGTAGGTTGGGGTACTATAGGGGGTTGTTGAGACATAGTTTTCATCATAGTGTCATTTGTAACTGGTTGCTCTATGGTTTGAGAAGATTGAACATTGTTTACTATGTTTTATTCTTCTTGTAGTATTTTAATCATGTCATCTTGCATGTTAGGGTGTTTAGTTAAGAGTTTTTGAAGTTCCCTTTTATCAATTTCATTAAAACTAGTATATTGGGCTATTGGTAGAGTAGGAAAATAAGTTGAAATTTGATAGAATTTTTTCCAAAAATTTGTAATAGGAAAAATGTGACATAAATAAAATACTGAATATAGGAAACGTAAAGTCCTAAAAATACTTAACTAGAAATTTCATAAGAAGGATACAAAGCTCCCAAACATGTAAGGTGATACCTCAAGAGGAAATGGGACCTAGTATAGGTAACTAGGGTTTTAACAAATAATTATTTGAATAATTACTATGAAGTTTTGAAATTGAAAGTGTATTTCTGAGTTAGATATGCAAGTAAAAAATCTAAAATTTATTGGAAATTTAGTTATTTAATAGGACTTTAATAAATGTAACTAGGGTTTCAAAAAATAAAATAATTTTGAGAATTAGTAGTGATTTTTGAATTTTGAATGGATTTTTTGATTTAAAAAAGCTAATAAAAATTTAGAAAATGATTGAAAAGTTACTATAAAATTATTGGGACATAGTATGGGCAACTAGGGTTTGAAAGAAAATTATTTTAAAATTTCTACAAAATTTTTAATATTTAATGCTATATATATATATTTTTTTTACGTAGGTAAAAAATCACAAAAATATAAGAAAAATTAGTAAGAAATTTACCGTAGGGTTTATAGGGTTTTTATGCACAAATGAAGTAAGTTAGGTTAACCAAATGATTTAACAATTTTGTGGGAAAATTTGTGCATTATTCCTAATTAAGATAAAGGGTCTAAGTAGTAAAATTAGTAAATAAATAGATAATAATTAAGATACTAATTTGTGTAAATTAATTGCAATTTTAAATTTTATAAAAATACTAATAAATAGAAGAAAACAAAACTTAGCTCAAAATTGATTGATCTAACTGAGATAGAGGCTAGAATTCATTATGCAATATTGAGACACTATCATAAACTAACATCTAAACTATGATTAGATAGGAGCATTGTAACTAGATAGTAGTAGTTCCAATGTTATAGGTGACCTCTTCCACTATTGTGATAAGGATCTGAGCATTTTAAGTTTTGTTCATTATGTCTGTGTCACCTTGTCTATGAAGTTTCAGCCACTGAATGTTTGTATAGCTCCTTATAGAGCATTTTTTTAATTCAAACCCTATCTTCCATTATGTTTTGACCAATTTTGAGTAATATGGGGGTGGTTTATTGTGTGTAATATGCATTGGACATGTTTCACACCTCGTGTGTGGGCACGTTACCTACATACCAATACTCTGAAGAGGGATCAAGCCATATGTAGTTCTCCCACTTGATGTGCTTTATGTAATTATGTATATGAAGATACAAAATGATAAACTAGATGTACTTGAGGTGGTTAGGGACTAGTGTAAGGATTTAGATGAGCTTGTAAGTGTGTTGGCTAGCTGTACATAGAGAATAGAGAAGATGTCTTGAGTAATCTCACTTGTATTATTGATTTCTTAGTGATATTTTCCAACCCTTTCCAAATGATCTTTGAATGGGATTCTATAGGGATCTATTTGTCATGGGTTAAATCTATTCATATCAGTCTGACAAGAATAAGGATGGGGAACCATAATAAATTAATAGAAATAGACTTGGCCAATAGTGCCAAAAGTAGATAGAAGTGGCACCGATGTTATAGTCCTAGTGTGGTACTATTTTCTTGAGTATATGAGACATGGGGGGGATTGATCTATCATGGAAATAAGAGTGTACTTCAATTGGGATCAAGTATGGAAGGCTACATATGACTAAAACTTGGTGAAAATATGCCTATGAGGATTGTGAGAGCAAACAAGAGGTACCTATGGGTTAGGTGTCATTAACCACACTCAAGTTACCTATTTTTACATTTTACATGACTAAAATAGCCAAAGGTGGGGTTTCATTTTGATAGACAAACTAACACCTTAAATAAGGTCAAGAGGAAGACTTTGTTGGTATAGTGTGAAAATCATTAGTTAGATTAGAGAGAAGATATATTCTCTCAAATAAAGAAGAATGAGGTTCACCCTACTAACCAAGGTGAATATGAAGAATATCCTTATAGTTATTTTGAATCAACTAGTGGAGTTCTTAAGTAAATGTTTATAAGTTGTGATAAATCAAAGTAAAGGTTGTAAGAAATAAATGTTATAAAAGATCCTCAATATATTATAGACAATGTACAAGGGGAAAATAGAAAATTATATAACATAATTTTCTTAAATAGGTGATCATAGTAGAGTCCCATCTAGAATTGGGAAGTGTGACCTAGGAATACAATAGAATGATAGAAATGAATGCCAAGATCAATTTCTTGGGATAGGATACTAAAATTAAGCCTATGAACACTATTGTTGTATATCATCTCTTGATGTTACTTTATCCCAAAACCATGTGATAACTAGAAGAGATAATTTTTTAGATTGGTTCAATGAAATGCATGCCTTGGTGAAATAATTCATAAGTCATGAGCAATAGGAAGTGTCAATTTACCAGTATATGAGGATTTAGGTATCTACACCTTTTTTGCAATTATTCCTAATACCCATTTTTAATGGTTTAATCTTGGTGACTACTAATAATTTTTATGTGGAAGGTAAGGGAAATATTTATAATAATAATAATAATAATAATAATAATAATAATAATAATAAATAAATCATATAATTGATAAATTATTTGAAGGATAAGGTGGCCAACAAATATGTTAAACATGGAATTTAATGCTTCAATGATTACTCATAGTAAAATGATGGCCAAGATACCATATTTATTCAAAAATATCTATAATTAACCATGAAATGATTAATATTGATTTTGAAGTAGGTCATGCTTTGTAGAGGAAATTATAATCATTAAATAGACTCATCCTTCACTAGGTACATCTTATGTATCTCAATTACATCCAAGTATACAATCTCAATTTTTGCACTATACTATATTGAAAACATCAAAGGTGTCCACTTTTGTGACACTTTCACTTATAGCTCCACCAGTGCCTTCGTTAACATCAATTGTAACTTTAGTTGTAATTATATCTATAGTGGCTAATATTATGAGCATGAATCCTCCGTAATTGAGTGGTTCTACATCGACACCTTGATAATATATGTATATATTGTATGTATTTAATTGATATTAAATACTAATCTATATTTTCTTTTATATACATACATACATACATACATATATAATAATAATAATAATAATAATAATAATAATAATAATAATAATAATAGTAATAATAATAATAATAATAATAATTCTAGATGAGGGATAATATTTATATGTATACATGCACAATATGCATGGGTTTTGATACTTAGTTTCCAAAATAAAAATATGTAAATTTAGACTTTGATTGGAGGATGAGGCATCCCCATCCCAAAATATATATACTTGTTTTCTTTGCATTCCAAAGAGAGGATAATTTTAAAATTGAGATGAATAAGAAAATATACTGATTGTTATATAAGTTTGTCTTGATGCGTGTTTCTTCTCCAAACATTGTGATTCATTGAAGAAGTTATGTCATACTAATATTTTATTCTTTGGGTTGTGTATAATTGTTTTCAATAAATTTATTTAAACTATGATTTAGAAATTTTGAATGTTATATGTTTATTAATCATAATATCCCTTTGAATATATGAAAATTAAAATCATATATTGATAGTAACCTTTGGTTATCAATATTGAATTTTATTGTATTTATCTCCATGGACTCTTAACTATGTTTGTGAGTTTTTTGTACTGATAGAAACCTTAATAGGTATTAGTTATCAATCACTATCCAAATCATAGTATAAGGTTCATTTTGGAAAGGTTTCATCTATCCTTTTTCACAAACCCTCTTTTCTACCTTACCTTTCCTTTTTTTTTTTTTTTTAATTCCACCTCAGGTTAGAATCCACCCAACCACAAATATATTTACAAAATTGAATACACTATAGATCATGCTTTGGTGTGAAGTTTATTTATTGATCCTAAAATGATAAATGCTACCTTGTTGGATTATATGGTGTGCATAAAACTCACATCAATAGACTTTAGTATGAATTCTATTTTTAATAATTGATCTTTATTTTATTTTCTTTATTTTGAATGGGTATAGAAGCTAGTTGTATTACATATTCAAAACTAGGTTTGTTTTTACCGTTAGTCAATTTGGATATAAATATAGTTATATTAAATATTACTTAGTGTTACTACAAGCTATAAAATATTTTATAAAAAAAACTATTATGGTTTTATGATTATATTGAAGGGTTAAATAGTTGGAAAATTATGCACTTATAGTTAAGTGTTAATGATGCATCTTATCTATACCTAGTATTCTTTAAGGATACATTCCCCACTTGGAAAATTTAGCAATATTGTTTGACACTAAAATGGATGAGGATCCTAATTTTGGATTATATAGGGTTAAGCATATATAAATGATAATTCACAAGGGCGTAATTAGATCTATAGTGGGCCAATTGGGTGATAAACTCTGAAATAAACATATAATGAATTTATTTTATTGAGAATAGTCTAAATATAGAAATTATAACTAAGATATTTATGGAAATGACAAAAGAAGTAATATAATTAGTTGGTTTTGATACTAACATAGTACTGGATCTAGAATAAGTTGAAAAGATGATGGGAGATGATTCTATAATAGTCATAATATTCTTGATTTGATGCTTCTATAGCTTTGGACATAAACATCATCCTAGGATGTTTACATTGATGTTATTATTTAGGTTCATTGTAAGTGTCATGTGTGGAATACATACTAGAAAAGGATGAAACTACCTAGATGATTATTGGTTTTTATTTACCTTCACTTTGGTGCATTCAAATATAGGTCATGAACTATCACTCCTCATGAATTTATAAAACCCTAATTCATCATCTTCATGGTGATCTTGGGGAAAAATAGGCTAGTGGGCACATAATTTCAAGTTAAACCCAAATACCCTTCTATTAGTAATAACTACCTACATAATTAATAATTTAAAGAGGCCCTAGACTAATGTAGTTATCCCTTATGTGTTGGATTATGTTAGAATCATGAAATATGTGAAAATAAAGTACAATTATGATCAATATTATAACATAACACTAGTTAGATTAAGAAATAGGCCAAGAGACATAATATAGAGTAGATATGATACTTTTGGAAACAATAAATGTTCATAACTAAGATGAACAACCAAGGTATAAGTTTTCCAAGTGTATAAGAATGATTTCATATATAATACATAAATATCATATATATTTCCCCCCTTTAATATAGTAATTAAATCTCTAATTTAAAGGAAATGAATGTGTACTTGGGTATATATAACACACCTTATCTTTGCATGCACCCAACTTAAATGTTTTTATAGTGACTAACGTATAGCCAAGAGCATGTTATAGTATATAATCAATGCATATAATTTGGATTTTAAAGTAATTAAAATTGATTTAAATTGAAAGATCAAATTTTAGGAGGACACCTATATGTCAATGTAACCACCTTATCTAATTTAAAATTGATTTTAAAAATATTTATCACTCTAAGGATCTAAAACTAATATAAAGACAAATAAAGATAAATCTTGAGAGTGCATACATCAAAGAGATATAAAGATAAATAGAGATATTATAATTACTATTCCCCTAATCTTAGAGCAAAGATGAGTTACCACTTGTCAATTGAGATTAACTCAACTAGTCAACCCAATGATACTTATAACCTGGTGAGGATGAATGATACAATCAAGTACAAATTGAAATCTTGGAAATCTTGAGTTATTAAATCACCTCAATTTCACCAAAATTCAAACCAAGTATTATAGTAGACTAGATCAATAACATCTTTAAAAGTCCAACCAGGGTATTGGTATGTAAAAAAGTTTTATAATCTTAAACTAATTTGCATTTTGAAATATTAGGAAAAAATTACATAGTATATGTACCTTAGATATTTATTATGCTAAAACTTTGTATAATAATGATACTAATGTATATAATTCTACCATAACTATGAATCTATATCATATAACTATTTGCTTTGGTATATTCATTGTACATGTGGAGAACATGTTTCCACAACATGCCCCCACTATATATGTATAAATCATAAAATTTATATAAGTACCAATTTGGATAACACATTTCAAAAACATGCCCCACTATAATTTGTAGATGTTGAATATTGAATCATTGCGTAGAACATGATTCTAAAGAATTCCCTCATTGAATCTAAAAACTATGAATGTGTGGAAGCTATGCCTATATGACATTCCCAAAATGAATATAAAAAATGTGAATGTGTGGAAAATAGGCCTTTATGACATGCCCTCACTGAATATAAAATTGTGTCAAACATGGAGAACATGCCTTTATGACATTCCCCTACTAATATGACCCCATTTGAGGTGAGGGAAAGATATGAACTGTTAGTTAACTCAACTTAAAATATAATATAATTATATAATCTATTAATGGAATCATGTATCATATATAAGTAACATGTCTAGGTAGATATAGTAGTGAAGCACATAGAACTAATGTGATAAAATGAAGACTTAAGATGTATGATAAATATAATGGAAATGTATAGATAGTAATAATAGAAGCTCAATAATAAAATAAAAAGTATGCACAAGAGCATTCAAAATCAATTCAAAAGGTAATGGTCAAAAGAGATGGAAATGCATGGGCATTTTCAAATGTTGTACAATCGAAGGGACATGACTTAGTCAAATGTCCATAAAATAAAGGATGACATATCCAAATTTCTAGAAAGTAAATAATGACATATCTAAATGTCATTAGAATCAATTATAAGAATGGGGGTTAAAAATAAAGAAGCATATTCAAATGCTTAATCAAGGAATAAAATATCAAGGCAAGAGAATTAAGTAAGTGCATAAAGTAAGGCATAATAAACCATCATAAACATGTCATAGTAGCCCATGGATCTAATGTTTTAGGAAAAAATGTCAAGTGTATATCAAGTACATTGGGTAAGATATAATCATGGTTAAATGCATTCATAAATACATATGCAAGATTACAATTGATAATGAAATATGATCATCAAACCATATAACATGTGTGTATCAAGATCAAAGAAGTGTATGACCCCAATGTCTACATGACGTTCATAGAGGGAAGGCCCAGTATCTGAAATAAGAATAAATAATTTATTTATGTATTCCTATATCACACTTAAGTATAAGTGTGACATACATGTGTATGTAAGCATAACTAAATATTCCATCTGTAAACATGAAACTAACACATAGTTGTCAAGGAGTTAATAAAACTTGTAGGTGTCAAAGATATTTTTGGATTTTTGAAGGTTTTTTAATTTTTTATTATTATGGAAATATTTGAAGAGTTTAATGAAGGAAATATTCATCATAAAAATATATAGAACCACCTATAAAAAAATTCAATCTTTGTTTATATCATTGTATTTCCACCACTTCATTATTTTTACTTAATGGTTTACCTGAAGCCAATGGTGTAAGTAAATAATCATATCCATCATGTCATATGAAAATTTCTATGTCAATATCAACAAAATTAATATGTATGCTTGTATTATCTAGCTTAGCATTCTACATGGCTAGCCAATTCTATCCAAACTTTAGTTTCAAATGTGGTTCATGGTATATTATCCATATGGATTAAGTTTCCACACATGGGCCAAAGGAAATAGGTAATTGGATGTATCCTTGATATTATATCATGAATAGAGAGTATATTAGTTTATTTTTAGAATGTCCCAATTGTGCGATAAAATTGGCACCACAAATTATATCTGACTTGTTCTCAATCTAGTTATGGTGGCAATATACCCCATAAATATTAGCAGTAATAGGTAAATCCTCATGTTGTGGTCACTTTTAAAGATTTATTTTCTAAAATATATCATGGATTTTGTATTTTCCTCATGTCAGACACAATGTGTATTCATACTTAATTTTTATATTTTTGAATTTGGTTCTTCAATGTCTCATATTGACTAGTATGATGGTCACCAATTTGATGATATTTATAGTATGGTACCATGTATTTTATGGGTAAAAATATACTATGTGATATGTGTTTGTGGAAGGTAAATAATTAATTCAATGCTCAAGTAACATGGATAACATGGTGTCTAAATTATCTTGTTGTGTCATGATCTATAGAATTTTTTATGAAGAATCTTTATAAGACTCCATATTATTCACATGATGAATTTGAATTTGAATCTTCTAAGGTTTATCCAATGTTTCTATCCAAGAAGGTGTATGGAGAAACAAGAATTTACTTGATCATATAATATTGTTTATTTCCCTTATCTAAATTCCATTATGTATTTTCTACAACTTGGTTTAGCTTATACGTGTCAGGAACTATAGGTTTGAATAGGTTATGTGAAATACAATTAATTGGATCAAATTTTAAATTTCACATTTTATTATATGTCATACCATAGGATATATAATCATCATTTTCATATTAATATAAATCATGGACATATTTTTTTATCCATATTGACTAATAAATGAGTTTTGAATGTTGTGGGTTCTTGTAGTTTTATTTGATCTTTTGGCAATGGTTTTTTTCCTTATGCCTATTAATGTGAATTGTAGATTTTAGTTCTTTATTTTCATTTGGATTCAAGGGGTCCATTATACTTGACTCAACTATTTCATACATATGTATATTCTCAAGAGGGGTGTTTTGTTTAGGTGGTATCACTATAGGGATACCTTCAATTTTGGAATGTACCAATTTATGAAATTTAAAAGGTTAATCATAAACAAGCATGGATAATAATTTCCCCTCATGTATGAATTTTATACATTGATGAAGTGTAGATGGGACAAATTCCATTAAATGTATCCAAAGACTGCCTAAAAGTGGATTATAATGTAAGGATTGAGACACGAACTGAAAAGTAGTTGAAATCATATTTGGTCTTAGGGTCACATCCAATGTAATTTGACCAATTGGAGGGCTATGTGAATTTTTAAACCCTTTAATATGAATAATTTTGTTTTGAATAAAATTTGTGTTAATGACAATGATGATTAGTAATTAGATGCTACAATGTTTATGCCCAATTTATTATCAATGAGCACCCTTCTCATACCTTTATTTTACATTATCACTTATATAAACAAATTAAAAATTTAGTCAAAAATATCTTTGGATGGTAAATATATTATATCAATGGTGATGAGGTTATTATTATTCTTGAGATATTTCATAATATCCAATAACTAAGGAGGCTTAATATCACTTATAACTTATGTCTCATGTAATGCCTTGTACAGGATATCCTTATAGACATTAGATTGTTTTAGGATCTCAAGGATTGAAAAATTTTCATGAATATTTTTAAATTTATCAATAATGTCATATCCCTTGAATTTTTTTACTAGTTTAGGTTTAGAAGGCACTTGTTTTATAATAACATCTAGTGGGATGGGTTGAACAACCTTACTTCTTCAAGTAGTAACAACGTGGACCACAAAATC
Organism: Torreya grandis; assembly: GCA_037957365.1. Lineage (NCBI taxonomy): Eukaryota > Viridiplantae > Streptophyta > Pinopsida > Cupressales > Taxaceae > Torreya > Torreya grandis. The sequence continues at coordinate 3,314,772 of JARHVA010000766.1, read as the reverse complement.
TAATATAAGCCATGGGGTGAATAATGGGTGTTATATGGTAGATATCATTTGAACAAGACTTAGGTATAATTAATAGTTTATAACATGCATGTTTGCATCTATATATTGGCTCTATAACATTACAAAATAAATTTTGAAGAGAGATCCAATTTTTTTTCACTTTAAACCCTCTCAATATTGGCATATATTTGATTAACAACATGAATAATGAAACCAATGTAGCAAACCATAACAACTATAAGGTATTGTACCATGAATTAATTTATAAATATATCCATAGAAAACATGATTGAAAAATTATGACAATCAAGGGTCAACAATAAAAAATCCAAAAACCCTAGTTTTCATATAACATTTGATGTTTGAAGATTGAGTTCACTAAACTGTTAACCCTAAAATGGAAGAGGATCTTATATATATATATATATATATATATATATATATATATAGGTTTAATAATATATAAATCAATGCACAAGGGTACGTAATTAGATATATAATAGGCTGATTGATGATTATCTCATATATAAACAAACATTAAATTTCTTATGCTAAAAATAGGCTAAATATAGAAAGTACAACTAGGATATGTATGGAAATGACAAAGAAGTAATATACCTAGTTGGTCCTAATGATAACATAGTGATGGATCTAGAATAGGTAAAAATTAAGCTAAAAATTTATTCTATAATAGTCATTAGATTCTATGTCTAACACTTTTGGAGCTTTGGACATTAACATAAATCTAGGACAGTTACATCGATGCTACCATCTAGGTTGGACATAAGTATCTTGTGCAAAATGACTATTATAAATGAATGAAACCACCTAGATGCTTATGTTTTTATCTTTGCCTTCAATGTATTATATTCATATCTTGGTCAAGGACTATCAGTCATCATGAATTTAAAAAAAACCTAGTTCTTCATCTTCATGGTGACCTTGGGGGGAAATGGGGTAGTGGGCACATGATATCTAGTTAGCCCCCAATACCCATCTATTAGCGAGTGTCGCCTACATATACAATACTTTATCAAGGGATTTATACTAATGTATTTATCCCCTACATGTTGTCTTGTGTGAATCATGAAATATGTACAAATCAAGTACAGTAGTGACCTATCTTGTAGCTTATAAAATCAGGGTCTTAGGCTACTCATTTACTAATTTAGTCTTATTGATGTGTTATTATTACTTGTATATAAATATGAAAAATAGGAAAACTTTTCTTTTTTAAGTGACTGATTAAATGATTTTGATAGGTTGTGTTTATGATAAGTAAGGAATGAATGAGGGTTAATCTTGTATATATATCAAACCTTTTGGATAAGTAATTCACATTAAGTGACTTAGGATAACCATTAGGTTATGTTTCATTTGAAAAATATATGACTTTAGGGAACTAGACACTTATGTTAGGTCAAGACACTATAATTGATGCTAAAGTATATCCTAGATGTTAGTGTTTAAGGAAAAACAAAGTAGCTTTTATTGGTAATTATATCTTTTATAAAAATAGTAATAAAAGGGAGAAAAGAAGACTTAGCTTAAACTATACTGATTTGATTAAGACAAGATATGATATTCATTATGTAGGTCCAGGACACTATCATAAATAGGATTCTAACTTTTATTTTCTAATTGGACAAGAGCATCAAAAGTCAATATGAGTGGCACCAACATTGTAGTCCTTGTCTAGCATTATTATTATGAGGATCTAAGCTTTCTGTGTTTTGTTTAGTAGGTCTGTGTCACCCTATCTCTAGAGTTTTGGTAGTCATAAGTATATAGAGATCCCTATAGAGGAGATTTTATATTCAAACCCTATCTTTTATTGTACTTTGACAAATTTAAAATAAGATGGGGATTAGTGTGTGTAATATTCACTAGATATGGATCCATACCACTTTTATGGGCATGCTACCTACATACCAATACTCTGAAGAGGGATAAATTCATATGTAGTTCTCCTTTTGAAAGTGATTGGTGCAATTATGATAAGATAATGTAAGGAAATACTAAACTAGGTGTGATTGAGATGATTAGGGACTACTGTAAGGATTTGAATAAGATGGAAATAACATTAGATGGTTGTATGTAGAGAATATGGAAATGTGCTTGAGTAGTCTTTATTCTATTCTTTCTTGCTTTGTGATATTTGCCAACACTTTCCAAATGATATTTGAATGGGATTTTATAGGAATAGATTGGTCATAGACTAAATTTGCTTGCATTAGGTTTAAAAGGATAAGGATGGGAAATTGGAAGGAGTTAACCATTGAGGGTAAAAATAATATTGGACAATAGTGAAAAAAGTGGATAGGAGTGGCATTGGTGTTATATTCCTAGTGTGGTGTTATTATTCTAGTCTAACAAGACCTAGGGGGATGGATTAGTCATGCAAAGAGGGTTTTAACTCAGCTATGATCAAGATCGAAAGGCTATAGATGACTAGGAATCAATGAAAATAAGCCTATAAGGGTCATAAGAGAAAGGAAGAGGGATATATGGATTAAGAGTCATAATCCACACTCAAGTTACCAATTTTGGATTTTTTATGACTAAATTTATGCCCTCTTTGTTCTGGTGATGTAGTAAATAAAAATACTAGGAAAAAGGAAAAAGAAAAAACGTACCTAAACTTAACTATAAGGGTGAAGCTTATGAAGCTATTGTGATGTTGGGTGTGCATAGAAAGAGTATGTTGTGAAGTAGAAATCTGCAAGAAAAAAATAAGAGGATATTAGTTCTTACTAGATACACTATATCTAAAATAAGAATGTGCAAGGATGGATAAGAGAGAGGAAGAGAAAAGAAAGAATACACCTCATCAAGTAAGTATAAAAATAAAAAACATATTATGATGTTGAGTAATGTTAGATGATGTTGTACCAAGTGTAATATCATGAACGAAGCTGAGTGCTCAATTCCATAGAAACTAGCTCAAAAATGTAAAGGATGGACCTTTAGCTCTGTCATCACCCACTAAGTGAAGATAGGTTTTCATGCATGTGTTGTTAAATGTTTTGAATATGTTTCCAATCCCTCTAAATAGGTGTCTTAAGAATAGAAAGGATAACTAGACCTTGGGTTTCATCATTGCCCCATGAAGTGAAGCTATATACTGATATCAATATAAACTATATGTTATATGTGATGGCTTATAAAATCCATGAATATACTATGATCTGACAATGTTAGTGTGGATAGTTGAATGCATGTTAGAATCTAGGCCACTCTTGGCCACTCCAAAAGATGGAGATTAGGCTTATATGAAAGCTACTCCAAAACTGAGAATCTATCTTACATGGAAGCCACTCAAGAACTTAGGAATGTGGAGGGTAGGATTGTATGAAATCCACTCTATAATGATGTTAACTAGATACATATGGAATAAGGAACATAACTAATGAGAATGTCTGGATGATGCTAAACTAGGAAAGAAAGGAAACAAATGTGTTGCACATATTTCCCCCAATCATTGATGTTTGGAACATGGATTTTGATCTAGAAGTTATACAAAATATCATATCTAAAACTATAAGTGAGATCCTATCATATCTTCAAGATTCTGACAATTTTAGTGTGGATAGTTGAATGTATGTTAGAAACTAGGCTACTCTTCGACACTCCAAAAGATGGAGATTATGATTATATGAAAGCCACTCCAAAATTAAGAATCTATCTTATGTGGAAGCCACTCAAGAACTTAAGAACTTAGGAATGTGGAGGGTAGGATTGTATGAAATCCACTCTATAATGATGTTAACCAGATACATATGGAATAAAGAACGTAACTAATGAGAATGTCTGGATGATGCTAAACTAGGAAAGAAAGGAATACAGCTCATCAAGTATGTAGAAATATAAAAAAAATATTATGATGTTGAGTAATGTTGGATGATGTTGTACCAAGAGTAATATCATGAACGAAGCTGAGTGCTCAATTCCATAAAAACTACCTCAAAAATGCAAAGGATGGCCTTTTGGATCCATCATTACCTACTAAGTGAAGATAGGTTTTCATGCATGTATTGTTCAATGTTTTCAATATGTTTTCAATCCCTCTAAATAGGTGGCTCAAGAATAGAAAGGATAACTAGAACTTTGGTTCCATCGTTGCCCCATGAATTGAAGCTATGAATTGAAATCAGTATATATATATACATTTAATAATATATAAATCAATGCACAAGGGTACATAATTAGATATATAATAGGCCGATTGGATGATTTTCTCATATATAAACATACATTAAATTTCTTATGTTAAAAATAGGCTAAATATTGAAAGTACAACTAGGATATTTATGGAAATGACAATGAAGTAATATACGTAGTTGGTTCTAATGCTAACATTGTGATGGATTTAGAATAGGTAAAAATTAATCTAAAAATTTATTCTATAATAGTCATTAGATTGTAGATCTAACACTTTTGGAGCTTTGGACATTAACATAAATCTAGGACAATTACATTGATGCTACCATCTAGGTTGGACATAAGTATCTTGTGTAAAATGACTATTAAAAATGGATGAAACCACCTAGATGTTTATGCTTTTATCTTTGCCTTCAATTTGGTATATTCATATCTTGGTCATGGACTATAAGTCATCATGAATTTTAAAAAACCTAGTTCTTCATCTTCATGGTGACCTTGGGGGAAAATGGGGTAGTGGGCACATGGTGTCTAGCTAGCCCCCAATACACATCTATTAGTGAGTTTTGCCTACATATACAATACTTTATCGAGGGATTTATACTAATGTATTTATCAGATACATGTTGTCTTGTGTGAATCATGAAATATGTGTAAATCAAGTATAGTAGTGACCTATCTTGTAGCTTATAAAATCAGGGTCTTAGGCTACTCATTTACTACTTTAGTCCTATTGATGTGTTATTATTACTTGTATATAAATATGAAAAATAGGAAAACTTTTATTTATTAAGTGACTAATTGAATGATTTTGATAGGTTGTGTATATGATAAGTAAGGAATGAATGAGGGTTGATCTTGTATTTATATCAAACCTTTTGGATAAGTAATTCACATTAAGTCACTTAGGATAACCATTAGGTTATGTTTCATTTGAAAAATATATAACTTTAGGGAACTAGACACTTATGTTAGGTTAGGATACTAGAATTGATGCTAAAGTCTATCTTAGATGTTAGTGTTTAAGGAAAAAAAAGTAGCTTTTATTGGTAATTATATCTTTTATAAAATAGTAATAAAAGGGAGAAAAGAAGAATTAGCTTAAACTATATTGATATGATTAAGACAAGATATGATATTCATTATGTAGGTCTGGGACACTATCATAAATATGATTCTAACTTTTACTTTCTAATTGGACAAGAACATTGAAAGTGGATAGGAGTGTCACCAATGTTGTAGTCCTTGTCTAGCATTATTATCATGAGGATCTAAACTTTCTGGGTTTTGTTCAGTAGGTCTGTGTGACCCTATCTCTAGAGTTTTGGTAGTCATAAGTATATAGAGATCCCTATAGAGGAGATTTGATATTCAAACCCTATCTTCTATTGTACTTTGAAAAATTTCAAATAAGATGGGGATTAGTGTGTGTAATATTCACTAGATGTGGATCCACACCAATTTTGTGGGCATGCTACCTACATACCAATACTCTGAAGAGGGATAAATTCATATGTATTTCTCCTTTTGAAAGTGATTGGTGCAATTATGATAATATAATGTAAGGAAATACTAAAATAGGTGTGATTGAGATGATTAGGGACTAGCATAAGGATTTGAATACGATGGAAATAACATTAGATGGCTGTATGTAGAGAATATGGAAATGTGCTTGAGTAGTATTTATTGTATTCTTTCTTGCTTTGTAATATTTGCCAACACTTTCCAAATGATATTTGAATGGGATTTTATAGGAATAGATTGGTCATAGACTAAATTTGTTGGCATTAGGATGAAAAGGATAAGGATGGGAAATTGGAAGGAGTTAACCATTGAGGCCAAAATAATATTGGACAATAGTGAAAAAAGTGGATAGGAGTGGCATTGGTGTTATATTCCTAGTGTGGTGTTATTGTTCTAGTCTAACAAGACCTAGGGGGATGGATTAGTCATGAAAAGAGGGTTTTAACTCAGCTATGATCAAGATCGAAAGGCTATAGATGACTAGGAATTAATGAAAATAAGCCTATCAGTGTCATAAGAGAAAGTAAGAGGGATATATGGATTAAGATTCATAATCCACACTCAAGTTACCAATTTTGCATTTTTATATGACTAAATTTTTGCCCTCTTTTGTTCTAGTGATGTAGTAAATAAAAATACTAGGAAAAAGGAAAAATAAAAAGCATACCTAAACTTACCTATAAGGTTGAAGCTCATGAAACTATTGTGATGTTGGGTGTGCATAGAAAGAGTACGTTGTGAAGTATAAATCTGTAAGAAAAAAATAAGAGTATATTAGTTCTTACTAGATACACTATATCTAAAATAATAATGTATAAGGATGGATAAGAGAGAGGAAGAGAAAAGAAAGAATACACCTCATCAAGTACATAGAAAAATAGAAAAACATATTATGATTTTGAGTAATGTTGGGTAATGTTAGATGATGTTGTACCAAGAGTAATATCATGAATGAAGCTGAGTGCTCAATTCCATAGAAACTAGCTAAAAAATGCAAAGGATGGCCCTTTGGCTCCATCATCACCCACTAAGTGAAGATAGGTTTTCATGCATGTGTTGTTCAATGTTTTGAATATGTTTCCAATCCCTCTAAATAGGTGGCTCAAGAATAGAAAGGATAACTAGACCTTTGATTCCATCGTTGCCCCATCAAGTGAAGCTATGAACTGATATCGGTATAAACTATATGTTATATGTGAATGCTTATAAAGTCCATGAATATACTATGATCTAACAATGTTTGTCTGGATAGTTGAATGTATGTTAGAAACTAGGCCACTCTTGGCCAGTCCAAAAGATGGAGATTAGGCTTGTATGAAAGCCACTCCAAAATTGAGAATTTATCTTATGTGAAAGCCACTCAAGAACTTAAGAACTTAGGAATGTGGAGGGTATGATTTTATGAAATTCACTCTATAGTGATGTTAACTAGATACATATGGAATAAGGAATGTAACTAATGAGAATGTCTGGATGATGCTAAACTAGGAAAGAAAGCAAACAAATGTGCTGCACATATTGCCTCCAATCATTGATGTTTGGAACATGGATTTTGATCTAGAAGTTATAACAAATATCATATCTAAAACTAGAATTGAGATCCATCATGACACATATGATGCCCCCTATATCTAGATTCTCTAGGAAAAATGTGTATTGAAACCACTAAATTTTAACTAGTCTGGCTATGCAAATCTATAGCTGAACCTATTTTTCTACCTGCTTCTAGAAATTATAATTTTTTCCTATTTAGATATGAGCACTAGAAGTGGATGGTAGCATCACTGATGTTGTAGTCTAGTCTCAATGTTATTTTCATAGGAGAAATTTAATGACTGTTATGGACTCTTGACTATTCTCTTGGTCTATTTTGATTGGTTTGATGTTTGGTTGTTATTTTGATTGTTCTAAATCTAGATTTTATAATTCATAAGAGTTTTTATCTCTATGATAAACCCCCTATTTGTTTCCCCCTCTTTTGAGGGTAGGACTAGAGACAATATAATCATTTCCATTAAAATAAAGAGCCCTGTAAGTGTGTCATGCTAAAAAATATATGATATAGCAATAATAATGGATAAGATATCTCAAGATATAACATGGTTTGTATTGAGATATTGTTAGATCAACATGGGTATGCCTAGATAGATATACCAATGTAAAATCATGTGCTATGTAGTGAATTAGAAGTGGAAGTGTTAGTTATTAATTATTATTTTTCATGGAGGGATGGAGCATGATGTCTATCATGATATCCAAGAAAAATAATGCATGATTTGGATCATGGCATTGCAAACTATTGAAATGAATCAAGCAATAAGCACACAAGGAAAGAAGTAATAAGCATACAAGAGTGGACAAGGGGCAAAACAAAAAAGGGGAATGGGCACATGTCTTTCAAAGTAGAAAGCAAGCATACAAGGAATGTATAAATGCCACATACACATACCATTGAAATAAGTAAGTTAGCATGAAAGCCATAATCACATAAAAGACTATAGGCAAGAGACATTGGAAAATGTACAAAGGTACACACATGAATAGAAGCAAACGACATTGGAAAATATCTCAAGGCACATACCAAAAATAAGTAGGAACTAGGAATGTTATCACATCAAGATACACTAAGAAAAAAGATAAAGCAAGTAAAGACTAGAAAATACAAACACATATAACTAGTCAAAGCAAGAGTAATAGTATGCAAGACATGATAGTACAAGACTAGGTATATGCAAATAAATACATGAGTTTTAAATAATAGTGAGTGTAGATAGAGTAATTTGTGTAAGCTAGTAAATAATGTACATCAACATGATAACTAAAGTGTGTTGTGTGGAAATGACATAACTTGGATGGTGTAGTCATTATAGAAGATGCCCTTATTGGGTATATATATCGATGTGTGTCTCAAATGTATAAGTAAGATGCCCCTTCAATGGGTAGAGTGAAGTAATAAAGGAGATAGATGTCATTGCACACACTTAAATAAGACCAAGTGAAGCATGGTAATGTAGATAAATCTACAAATAATAACATATAATAACAAATGTAATTATAGCATGATTATATAGATGTAAAGAATGGATAATGCATACAATTGAAATGTTTTTATTTTTGTGACATATCTGAATGTTTTTTGATTTTGAAATTTTGAATGTTTTTTATTTTTTGATAATATTTGAGCTCTATAAAATCAATCATAGGGGAATTATTTACAATCAAGCAAAGGAAATAATGTACAAAGTGATGTGTAGAATGACATACTATACATAAAATCTATGTAGATGTATAATATTCTTTGGATTTTTGAGTTTATTTGCTTCAAGTGAAGCTAGATGATACACTTTAGGGCTATGATTTTTAGTAATGATGTATCAACCTAGTGAATTTGGTTTGAATTTGCCTTTGATTTATTTTTTGCAATTGACATTGTGAAGATTTTCTTTGAGAATGAGATCATTAACTTCAATTTATCTGGTTTGAAATCATTTATTATAGGATCATTGTATATGTTGTTGGTAGATTTGGAGATGTTCTACTCCTTGAATGGATGTATGGTCTAACTTCTTGAGCTAGTGTAGATGCTTTTCATGATATTGTTCATTAGTGAGAATGCCTTACAGGGAGAGATGAGGAGATGGGATTCCTAATTATAATCATAAGATTGCTTTTATACCATATACATGTGAATAAGGATTAGATCGTATGGGTGTTCAAATACTTGTGTGATAGGCCCATAATGCAAGGACGAGTTGATTGTGCCAATCACCTCCAAATTTAGTCACTATTTTACGCAAAATATTGTTGATGGTTTTATTGGTGGATTTTACTAGACTGTTTCCTTATGGATAGTATGTAGTGGAGAATGTGTTCTTAATATTATATTTTATGCAAAATTTATTGATAGTTTTGTTCTTGAATGATGTTACATTATCATAATTGATAGATGCAGGTAGGTCAAAGCATGAAATAATGTGGGTCATGAAGAAACTACAAATGTCCTCCCCCATAATAGATTGAAGTGGAATGACTTCCATTCATTTCATAAAGTATTCTATAGCTATGATTATGAATTTGTGCCCACCAGTAGATTCATGGTTAATCTTTCCAATAAGATAAAATCCCCATAACATAAATGGCCATAAAGAGACAATAGATTGTAATTATTGTGAAGGTGTATGCTGGAAGTTACTATGTCATTGACATTTATCACATACCTTAGCATATTCTAAACATTCTTCTTCCATGGTGGGCTAGTAGTAGCCTTGTCGAAGTAATTTATGTGACATGGCCTTTCCACTAAAATGACTACCGTACTCACTATCATGAATTTTTTTAAGAGCAATTTTGGCTTCTGATAAGTTCAAGCATTTAAGCAATTATTTGTCAAACGATCATTTAAAGAGGTCCCCGCCAATGATTACATAATATAGTGCTTATTTTTGTAGCTTATGTTTGTCATTTCATGAAATAGAGTCTAGTGTAATAGATTTGTTTAGAAATTTATATACGTCAGAGAACCATTCTAGAGTTATCAAACTACATGTAGTGGCTAGGACAAATAGTCTTATCAAATCCACATTGGGTATTAATGGTGATTGTAATTGCTTAATTATTAAAATAGCTTGATCATCATTGATATTTATAGGGATCAAAGAGGTGGAACTTACTATTTCATATGAATTTCAATTGTTTTTTGGTATACTTTATATATAAAAGTAATCAAATTATGATGATAAACATTGTATCATATTACAATATGGGATAAGATGTTCCTATTTTATTTGATAGAAATCATTGATTTAGTTGACCACTAGTTGGGAATCACTGAGGACATGAATGAATTTTATTTGGAGGGATTAGGTGGTAAATAGACCTAAGATAATTGCTTCATATTCTACTATGTTTTTGGTGTGGGACAAACTTAATTGATATGCTATAGGATCTATGTGACCAAAAGGATCAACAAAGACAATGCCTGCCCCTGTACTAGATGTATAACAAGAGACATTAAAGAACATGGTCTAAGTATCTGAATGATGATAATAAGAAATAAAATCATCTCTAAACATGTCATTAAGAGGGTTGGTATCCAAGAGTGGTGCTACTACCAAATGGTCTACAATGATTTGTCCTTTTATTGATTTTTGGAGGACTATTTTTAAGTCAAATTCTAATAATAAGATAACCTATTTTACAATTTGACCTGAAAGATGTGGTTTTTCCATTAGAAACTTCAATGGGTATGCTTTTTTAATGAACTAAATCTCATTATTAATCATGTAATGTTAGAATTTTTATGTGGGAAAAACTAATGCTAGACATAGATTTTTGATTATAGATTTTTTTTTCATAATCAACCAGTGTGTGACTAATGTAATAAAGTGCTCACTTTGTATGTTAATCATCATGTTATGCTAAGAGTGATCCTAGTTCATGATTTTTTGTTGATATATATAAAAGGAAAGGCTTATCAGGGATAAGTGGTACTAAAATAGGTGGATTCATAAGATATTACTTGATTGCATTGAAGCTTTCTTGACAAACTTGGTCCTAGACAAACTTGGTATCTTTCTTTAATAAATGAGTGAAATCTTCAGTTTTATCAACAAGTTGAGCTATAAAATGGAAGATTGCTTGGATATTACCTTGTAGGGATCAAATTTATTTTTAAGTTTGTGGGTGGTGGCAAAACTAAAATTGGTGACTGTAAAGTAGAAGATGGATCTGAAGTGGGGAGTGCTAACTCATATAGAACTCCAACAACTATAACAACCTAATTAGAATGAATTAATTTCGCACATCTGTGAACTGTAGAAGGTATTGCTCAACATTTTTTAAATCCATAATCGACCAAGTAACATATCAAAAACTCTTGCACTAGGAATAATAGTGAATAGTGTGGCCACATGTGTTGGACCCACCTATAGAGGAAGTAAAATCTCACCCAATGAACTCTATATATGCCAAATAAATCCACTGATAACTATGTTTTTCAATTTAATATCCTGATCTAAATATCTTGAATGTTGTAATAATGTCATAATACACATGTTCACACTAGATTCATTGTTTATGAGAACACTATGAATAGGATGATTATGAATATAATCTCTAATAAAGAGGGCATGGTAATTTGTATCATCCTCAACAATGTCCTAATCTAAGAAGGAGATGGAAGGTCTAGCTAGAGCTTTGGAATTATATACACCAATCATGTTGCTAAAAGGATGTAACCCAACTAAAGGTCCCTTATATGTATCTAGTGGTGGATGTGCATGATATGTGTGGTGAACCCCTAATGTGTCCTCTATTTACTATTTGGAATGCTATGAAAATGTATCTGAAAATATTTTCAAAGCATTATCTTATGTTTGCTTTCCTTGAGGAGGTTAAATTGAAGTTCCATGATTAATATGATTTCCATCTATCAAATCCTATATCTTGTGTCTCAAATTGATGCATCTATTTGTTGTATGGCCTAGTAACCTATGAAAATTGTAAAATGCATGCTAATCATATCCTCATGGAAGAGGCTTTGTTGGATCAACTTCTTGAATATGGGGTAGAGATATGATGTTACATTCAAATAGTGGTTGTAAAACTTTGGCTAGAGAAACTTTTAGATTGGTGAAGGTTCACTGAGGAGGTGCTAATAAAACCAGTCACTAAGGGGGATCTAAAGCCACATTAAATATAGGTGAGTTTGACTATTGTTATCATTGACCTTTACCTTGTATGGGAATTTGCAATTACACTTGTTTATTGTGTTTGAGATACTTGTGTACTTGAGTTTGCCTATTGAAATTAAATTAACTTCTCTTTCCTTTAGTGTGTGACATAATTCAATAAAGGAAGAGAATATCTTAAACATAATTGATTCATGAAAAGATGGTAGAAGAATATATTTGAATAGATCTTGTAGCTCTTGATTGGCCATGGGGCTAGTCATCTTAGCCAAGATAGTCTTATATCGAAGAACATAATCTGTGAGATGCACATTTGACCTTTATTTTCATTGTGTAACTTGGATGTATGAAATCTTATCACCATTGTTGATGCTAAAATGTGCTAGGAATATGTCAACTAAAGGATTAAATGCATTGACTGACTAATTTTGTAGACTATAGAACCATTATAAAGCATAATCCTTTAGGCTCAATGGAAATAGCTTGGTAAGTAGCTAGTCATTTGGTACATAGTCAAAGAATGTTGTGTTAAAATCTTTCAAATGTGTCTCTAGATCATCCTTTCCATAAAAAAAGTAAGATTGGATTGAAAAAAACCTTGTGTCAAGGGTGTGGAAGCAATGTGATGTGCTAATGTTGTATGTAGTAGAGAAAAAGAGTCTAAAGCTTGTGTAGGTCTAGAGGTACCTTGCTCAAGATGTATCACCTTGGATTGAAGAGATATTATCTCTTGCACAAGGGCTACCAAATTAGGAGACAAAGATGTACTTGTTATAGCTGGTGGCATAGAATAAGGTTGGGCTACTATAGGGGGTTGTTTAGACATGGTTTCCCCTATAATGTCATTTGTGATTGGTTGCTCTATGGTTTGGGAATATTGACCATTATTTACTCTTTATTTTTATTATTGTAGTATTTTAAGCATGTCATCTTCCATGTCAAGGTGTTTAGTTAAGATTTCTTAAAGTTCCCTTTTATCAGTTTCATCAAAACTGGTGTATTGGGCCATTGTTAAGGTAGGAAATTAATTTGAAATATGTTTAATTTTTTTTAAATAGTTTGTAATAGGTAAAGTGATAGAAAAGGAAAGTAATGAATATATAAAATATAGAGTCCTAAAAATAAGGAATTGAAAATTGTGAAAAAAAGATATGAAGCTCATAAACATGTAATGTGATACTTCAAGAAGTGAATAGGAGATAGTACATACAACTAAGATTTTTATAATGATATTTTTGTAAAATAATATGGAATTTTGAAAACAAAATTTGATTTCTAATTTAAATATGCAACTAATTTTTTTTAAAATTATTGGAAAATGCTTGATTGAATAGGACTTAGTATGTATAACTAGGGTTTTGAGAAAAATATATTTTTTGAATAACTATTCAATTTTTAATTTTTAAGGGATTTTATAATTTGAATATGCTATAAAAAATTTAGAAAATTATTAGCAAATTACTAGAAAAATATTGGGACCTAGTATGGAAAACTAGGGTTTGAAAGAAAATTATTTTCAAAATTTACTACCAAATTTTAAATTTTGAAATGAATTTCATATTTATATATTTAAGTAAAAATTCATAAATTTATATAAAAAATTAGTAGGAATTTTACCCTAGGGTTTTTAGGGTTTTTGATTTGTTCAAAGTAAGTCAGATTCACCAAATGTTTTAACAATTTTGGAAGTAATTGGGTTTTTTTTCCTAATTTAGTTAAAGGGTATAGATTGATAAATCAATAAATAATTTGTGGTAAATAAGATACTAATCTGTGAAATTTACTGGTAATTAGATATTTTCTAAAAATAGTAATAAGAGGGAGAAAATAAGACTTAGTTTAAACTATGTTGATCCAATTAAGACACAATCTAATATTCACTATGTAAGCCTGGGACACTATCACAAATAGGATTCTGACTTTCATTTTTTTATTAGATAGGAGCATTAGAAATGGACATGAGTGGCATTGATGCTATATTCCTTGTCCAATGTTGTTGTCTTAAGGATCTGAGCTTTAGGGGTTTTATTTGGTAGGTTTATATGACCCTATCTCTAATGTTTTGGTAGCCAGAAGTCTGTAGAGCTCCCTATAGAGTAGATTTTCTCTTCAAACCCTATCTTTTATTGTAATTTAAGTAATTTTTAATAAGGGGGGGTGGTTATTGTGTGTAATATTTACTAGACGTGGATTTACACCCCTTATGTGGGCATATTGCCTACATACCAATACTTTGAAGAGGGATCAAGTTATATGTAGTTCTCCCTTTGAAAGTGCTTGGTGCAATTATGATATGAGAATTAAAGGAAATACTAAAATGGGTGTGCTTAAGATGACTATGGACTAGTGTAAGGATTCAAATAAGCTAGAAATAGAATTTGATGGCTATATCTAGAGAATATGGAAATGTGTTTGAGTAGTCTTGCTTGTATTCTTTCTTTATTTGTGATATTTTACAACCCTTTCCATATGATCTTTGAATGGGCTTTTATATGGATCTATTAGTCATGGATTAAATTTTATTGCATTAGGCCAATAAGGATAAGGATGGGAAACTAAAAGGAATTTATCATTAGGGCTAGAAATAAGCTTGGATAATAGTGTCAAAATTGTATAGGAGTGGCATTGGTGATATAGTCTAAGTGTGGTGGTATTTTCCTAGACTGACATGACCTAGGGTGATGGATTGGTCATGAAAATAGGGTCTTGGCTTAGTTGGGATTAAGCCTGAAAGGCTATAGATGATTGGGAATCAGTGAAAACAAGCTTATGAGGGTCATGAGAATAAGAAAGAGGGATATATGGATTGGGAATCATAAGCCACACTCAAGTTACTGGTTTTGCATTTTTATATGACTACAATGTTAATATGACTAACCTCTATACCTTAGTTTTTGTAATTCAATATGATCATAGGCTAGAAGAAAAGGATAATTATTTTGAAAAGGCAAGACAATGATTTATCAATATTAGGATACAAACAAAGTTTAAGAATCTTGATTTTCCTATTGGTAAAAGTTTCAAAATAACTAATTAGAGTAAGACCTATGTGATGCATGGTAATTATATAAAGTACTAAAATATAAACAAGGGTCCTAAAACTCATAATTTGGCAAGGAAAATGGTGGAAAAAATAAGTAGCCTCAAGTTAACTCGCATAGAATAGCTGCTAGATAAAATATTTTTTCATTTCCTCTAAAAAAAATGGTGAAATGTTTGGAATGTGGTCATAACTACTGCTTAAAGGATTTTCCATTGTTTTAGAATAATCACTCAACTAGTCACCAAATTTATGTGTATTTTGAAAATAAAAAAGTGGAGCTATCCTCCACTCTAATTAAAACTAGAGTTGGTAGAAGAGAAGAAGATATAGTTTTACATAAGACACATTATAGATCATTGTAGTGTCAAAGTACACAACTCAGATATTTAAAAAGTGTTAGTCTAGTGGGTTTAGGTAATTGAGAAAAGTGATACATGGGAAGATGAAAATATTTCTAGGTAGAATTATCCATGGCTATTTTTATAGGCCCTAGGATGGTCCCTCTTTTTAGGGGGATTATATGTCATGTCCTATTTTTATTCAACTTAATAAAAACACTTTTATTATTTTATGGCATAGTAATATTTGTATGATTTATTTACTTTATAGTTTAGTTTATTGGTTTTTATCTATATGATAATTATATAGATGCTTTATTTATGACTATTATATCTTTGATATAAGTATTTCTCAAGTCATTTACATGGTTTTAGGTAAAATTAAGGATGATATATACTTGAGGGTGGAATATTTCTATAAACTAACACAAAAATGATGTACAAGGTATAAAACACAAATATTCCACCAATTCCGTTGTTATTCTATTTATATTAGGAATACCTTGTGTTGTGCATAAATTTTTATTTTTATATTTTTTATTATTCATCATTGGCATAAATCTAATTATTTCATAAATTTAAACTGACTCAACTAGAGCGTCAATCACTCAACAAGTTAAATGTTGTTTTAATACCATATTATATAGATAATAATGGGAGGGGATTAAGGGTTACCTAACATCATAACAAGGTTATAAAATCATTAATGGACACAATGAAAAAAAAAGTACAAAACATGGAAACCAAAAATACTCACTTTATTATATGATTGACAAAGAATATAGATATTTCTTGACATATACACTTCCCTCACTAAAGTATAAATAATATAAAAATATATCAATATATCATGGGTTGATTACACTCTCTCTATATAGACATACATTATACTATAGATATTATGTTTCTATCTTCATAATAGGATACAATTATCTTCTAACTCTCTTGGAGTTAGAACCAATAAAATCTACCTCTCGAACTATATCTTTTTAGCTTCCAAATTTAATATAAATTTCATCTAAATATTTTAACAAGATACAATGACTCTTAAATATCCATCTATGTTGAAAATGGTCTACATATAAAATAATATTAATTTGGGTAGTTAATTTATTTGTAACTTTGACATGGGAATAAGAATCAGTTGTTGCAAAACAAAAGTTGTATAAACATTGGTTAATATAAACTAACAATTTCAAAACTATTACCTACATTATGTGCTTTTTTCAACAGCTTCTTGAAAATTTGTTAATTTTCCTTTGGTATATAAATAAAATAATATATAATGTAATTTCATCATACAAAATTTCTAATGATGTTATTAATACTAATTTTCATCATTTTTAATACATGTAACCTTGTTGACATGAATTTATTTTCCGTAAAAACATGCACAACAATGCATAAACATACACAAAAGTGCATAAACATGCACAAACCCCAACCCATATTATGAGTTAATAAAATATTATTTTATTAATTGGATTATCATACATCAATAATATATTTTAATGAGATGATACTCAACTAGATGGGACTCTATTCCCTAATTTAGGTGTCATAAAAAACTCTAACCCTAAACCTCCATGCAATCTCATGTATAATACTACCCCAAATGATTTTTCTAATAAATATTATGCTATTTTTAGTATATGTTTTTAAATATATTTCACATATATTATATGGTTAGTTATTTATAGAGTATACCCACATGATATTAAGTAGTAGGTATGGGACTAAATTTTAGATTATAAAAAACTATTAACTTGCTATCATGTGCAAGAGTATGAAACAAAGGAAACTTAGACTAATTTTAATCTTTTATCATATGATTACATAGAGGTATCTATTATAAACAGTAATGAAGATAAAAAATAAATTCATGTTTAAAAATTAGCTAAATGGGATATTGAAAATAAGAATTTAACCCTTATGAAAATTCTAAACAAACTCGAATGGGAACAGACTACATAAATTAGGAGGCATTTGATTTCCCCATGGTATTAAAAGATGGAGAATATATAATTAAAGTATGGTGAATATATTTTTATGGGGATAAATTTAAAAAATGATATCAAGTACATTTTCTAATGATCTCTCTAAAAGGATAAAATAACTTATATTCATACAGGTTGTAATTCAATTATACCAACAATGTAGTAGAATATGAAGATCTTTCCCTTTACCTATGGTTTTAAAAATGTAAGGGAGTAAAAAATTTGATTTTTTTATATATTTATTTAATATTCAAAAAATTATATGTGAATATATTTTTATGGGGATAAATTTAAAAAATGATATCAAGTACGTTTTCTAATGATCTCTCTAAAAGGATAAAATAACTTATATTCATACAGGTTGTAATTCAATTATACCAACAATGTAGTAGAATATGAAGATCTTTCCCTTCACCTATGGTTTTAAAAATGTAAGGGAGTAAAAAATTTGATTTTTTTATATATTTATTTAATATTCAAAAAATTATATATATATATATATATATATATAATTTTTTGAATATTAAATAAATATATAAAAAAATCAAATTTTTTACTCCCTTACATTTTTAAAACCATAGGTGAAGGGAAAGATCTTCATATTCTACTACATTGTTGGTATAATTGAATGACAACCTGTATGAATAAAAGTTATTTTATCCTTTTATAGAGATCATTAGAAAACGTACTTGATATCATTTTTTACATTATATATATATATATATATATTCTAATGAGTCTTATGTTGACATCATATTGACATAGAATATGGGATTTTTTGAAGTGGTTTGATGTAGTTAATTTTCAATTAGTTATAAATAAATATAATTTGGAGGAATATAAAATGAGTCAGGTAGGATCTCATTCGAATCCTCTTATATACTTAATAAAAAATGAATGTCTTATCCAATTCATTTTAATGCACTAGATAGGTTTTTCCATTGACAAGTTTTTGAAAATGACCAAAAAATAATTAATTTAATTTAAAAAGAGACTAAATTTTTTATGTATTTAAATAAAAACTAAAATAATAATATGATGATAGAATAATTTACTTAAAAAATTAATAATATACTAAAGGATTATTCACTCTTGACATAATGTTGTGTCTAAGTGATGAAGTTAGAGAAGGCAGTAAGAATCTAACTATCAAGGTAGAAGATTATAATGAAATAAAAATATATATTTATATGGATTTGATTATTTAAAAATATATACCTATAATTAATATCAATCATTCATTAGGTTGTGTAAAATATATGTTCAAACAATATCTTGGAATTATAAGGACTTGTAGGGATATGATAAGAATATAAAAGGACATAGTATGGAATTAATGTTTAATTTATATCCATTCAAATATAAAAAAATAATTGTAAACTTAAAAATTGAATAGTTAATGAGGAAATACATTTCTAAGTTTATTTAAGCTTATATAATTTACGCTATCAAACACTTAACATTGGTGTCCAACTTGATAGTAGTAAGGAAGGATAATGGTGACATATGAATACGAGTGGATCTCATGGATCTTATAAAATCATATCTAAATCATCACTATACCCTTAATTATATGGATAAAATTATATATATTGTTAATGGATGAGAAATGGTTTAATTATTATATGGTTTATGAGGTTATAATCAACTTTGGTTGTAGGATGATGATCAACATAAAACTAATTTTATGACCATGTGTAGAAAATATGAATATAAAAAAAAATTCCCTTTGGCCTTTAAAATATAATATTCACTTTCCATAGAGTGATGGGTATATCCTTAAAATTCTCAATTGATGAAATGATCTTTGTATACTTAGATGAAATAGTGGTTTTCTAAAAAAAATTAAGATCATATTACACATTAGGAAAATTTGTTATTTATTTTTAAAATGAGGGTTAAAGGATCCATTAACCTTATATATATATTTTAAAACTTATTAAAAAAGTATTATTTGAACATGATAGACTATTTATAAGAAATTTATTAAAAATTTTCATTATAGATAATTTCTTCCACCAATAGTTCATATTCCATATAAATAATAAATTACTACTAAATCCTTTATTTCAAAGAATATTACAAAGTAACAATTATATTTGATAAAAAATTTAAAAATTGAAGAGCTAAACAAAATAATAGTTACTAACTTCTAATACTAGTAATTTATCTTATATATAAGTACATTAGATAAAATAATATCAACATTCAAAACATAAATAAAAAAGAGCATGGAAGGCTTTACAACATATAAAATAAATCCTTCCTTTATAAGCTAATACCAATCTTAAATTGTGTATCCTAAATTAATTAATTCCACAACAAAGAATTTTGAATTATGTAATCTAAAATTAAAAACACTGATCCAATTATCATAATTGATTTTAACCCTCCAACAAATTGATCATATCTAACTCAAATATAGCCCTGAAGTCCCTTGGTTCCATCACTGGATAATCATTATAAGTCTAATAAACCATAATAAACTCTAATAACTTTAATATATTAACATACTCATTATACTCAATAGAAATTTTACCCTTTAAATTTAGGATTGGATACTATAAAAGTGGAAATCAAAACCTTAAATTTATCCACTTAATCCTTGATTTCCTGATTTACTTTAAATATATTTCCAGTCTACATATAATTTCCTTAAATTTAAATGTCTTTATAAGTCATAAATATTTTTGGGAAAATTTTTTTGGAAATATTTTTGAAGACTTATCATAGAACATAGTGAGCTATGAATTTTTTTCCCAAGCTTTGACGTTCTATGTAAGTAGTTTTGAAAATGCTCTATCGAGCTACGAAGATATTTTCTTGAAGATAAAAACAAGAGGTTTTATGAGGTTTTTTGAGCATGATTATGAGGCTTTGGATCACTTAAGTGAGTCTTAGGGTAAACATATATGGGTAAGACCTACAAACCTAGTATGTAACTAGATTACCTCTAGATCCTATTTGGCCTAATGAAGAAATATGAGCTATTGATAAGACATATGAAAATTAATTGATAGTGTTTTATAATTAGAGAGGTTGTTTCATATTTTACATGAGGTGTTTAGAGATTTTATATTTGTTATAAGGTCAACTTCAATGCCTATTGTGACTTCAGGTCAAAGGCTTAGAGAGCAAAGAGAGAGATGTTGGCCAGATGGGGTATCAGGATCAATTTACAATGAAAGTGTGAGTATATGTGAATTGACAGAGGTATATCATGTTTTTAAATTATTTTAAGCAATTTTCAGGTCAAAATTTTAATCTTAAAGAAATAAAAAGTATTTTGAGGTCTATCAACTTCACAAAATGAAGGGTTCTCAACCTACGAAGAACTTTCAAGTGTTCATTGTCATGTGTAACCTCTACATGAGAACCTAAGATATTCATGTTATATGGGAAAGGATCCTATTGAAAATTTATAAGAATTGGTTTTTATAATAATGGAATAATATTTATGAATGGTTTTTAAGATTGGAAGATGGTTCAAACCCTCAAAGAACCCTAATAGTGACCTGATATGAAATAAGTAGATAAAAATTTCCTAGAATGGTTTAGTATTGATATAAAATTTATTTGAGGTTGAATTGAAATCTATTAGGAACCTCTAGGTGTGATTGGTTTTTTATGAGTGAGTGGACCCTAAAGGAAATACCTTGTTTCTCAAACATTTGTTGTAGTAGATAGAGTTGACAAGGTCAAATTATGTAAATCATTGGAGGACAAAGTTTGATACTTTTATTTTATGTCCGTGGTGGTTTTTTAGTAGGTTATATAGTTTTATAATTATAAAATATTCATCCAATAAAACTTATCACTAACATACCTAATGGTGTAGATAATGAAAAAAATAGACAAAAGCGAGAAGTTAATTAGGGATGTGTTTTCATGGATTAGGGATAAATCCAATTACATTAAGATGTTTTTGAAGACTTGTAATACATGTTAATATTGTATATAATATTTAGGAGTTCATTATGTATGAAATTTTTTTTTCTCATAATTTGAATTTAGTTATGTTAAACTGGTCATCCAAGACAACCTATCACTAATAGACCTAATATTACAGACGGTGAGAAAACTAGGCATAAGTGAGAAGTTGATTATGGATGTGTTTACATGGATTAAGGATGAATAAAATTTCATTAATATGTTTTTAATGTCTTATAAAACTTGTTCATACTAGATATAATATTTATGATATCATTGTGTATGACAAATTGTTGCTCAAAAGTTGACTTATATGGTTTCAATGTGCTTGTGAGGAGAGAAGTCTAGAGATTGGTCTATATGTCTAATTTTTGCTATTACAACTTAGGTTTTTTTTTCTTTTTCTTTTTATATGTATTATATATATATATATATATATATATATATATATATATATATATATATAGTGTTAATATTAATACATAAATATTTTTTTAATGTGTCTACATGTGTGTTGTAATTTAAAGTCACCATGACTATATTTTAAGGTAAACTAGCAAATTTGGGTATGCAAATTACAAAAATGACTTTGAGACTGAATAACATGAGTTGATGTATATAATTAAATTAATTATTTTTTTTAATTTAATTATATATACAGTATTTTTATAATCTTTTAAGTTAGTGTGAGAGGTTGGAACATTGAATCCAAAATGGCTTGTCTAATTGAGTAAGGAATGTGAGCGAGAAGGTCAATAAATTGGTTTGCAAGACCAATAGTTGACATTAGATATAGTGATATTTTTATTATATATTTTTATAATTATTTTTTAATATCATGTTAATTAATTTTAATCCATTCATTATATTATTTTATATGGGAAAAGTTCATGTTTCATGACTATGTTTTATGGCTAGTTGGCAGTTAAGAGTAAGCATCTTACAGAGAATAGTTTAACCCTATATACCTTGAATTGAACCATATAATTATGTTTGAGATATCCATTATTTAATTATTATTTTTTATATGTGATTTTTTCCATGTTTTTTGTCAAAATTGTACTTATGGTTCAATTTTTGAAGACAATTTTTCTATATATGCACAGACCTATTGTGAACAATGTTTTGAGAAGGGGTTCAA
Organism: Torreya grandis; assembly: GCA_037957365.1. Taxonomy (NCBI): domain Eukaryota; kingdom Viridiplantae; phylum Streptophyta; class Pinopsida; order Cupressales; family Taxaceae; genus Torreya; species Torreya grandis. The sequence goes on along the minus strand of JARHVA010000766.1, from coordinate 3,291,949 downwards.
GTTGTGGTTAGAGATAAGAGGTGTCATGGAGATAAATTGAAATTATATAAGGTATATTTTAGTTTAATATAATGTTTTATTTTTTTATGTGGATTTTTTTAAACTTTTAATATAGACAAAGTGTAATGTGCTTTAATAAAAACCTAATTGAATTAGGTCTCCTTAAGGCCTAAAAGAGGAATTTGTGTATCAATTTATGGTTAACCTAATGTATTGGTTTACTAATGTTTTTAACATGTTATAATAAATATTTTAAGGTTAATATAGGTGTGAAAGTGTGTATGAATGACCAAGGTGTGTGAGATAAAGAACCTAGTATAAGAATAAGGATAATTAGGCCTATTTGTGTGTGTGTGATAATTGAGTGTGAAAGAAAATATAAAAGCAAAAATAGGAAAAGAAAGAGGTAATGTGGTAAATAATATGGTTTTAATATATATATATATATATATATATATATATATATATATATATATATAAGTTTTTATTACTAGGATAAAGTTCATATGACCTAATAGAGTCAAAAATAGGACTAGTTGAGAGAAAAAGGCTATAGGCTAGTTTTAGAGGAATAGAAGTGTGTGAAGATATAAATAAGAGGACCATAATATATTTAAAATTATAAAAATTAAAAATACAGAAGGTTTAAGTATAATTGTATAAGTGGGTGCTTGGTCAAGAGGTGGATAAGTTGGTGTTGAGTCATTAAGGGAGATGTTGCTTCCTTGCAAGTGGGTGATTGACAAAGACTCTATCAAGTTGGTGCTTGATAGATTGGGGTTGGTTATCCAATTTGAGTGTGTGCTCGATTAAATTTTATTAATTTATTTATAGGAATATTTTTAAAATATATGGTTAATGGGTTTTATTACTCATAAGGGTTTCCCACTTATATGATGTGTTCATCTTTGCTATGTGTATATTCTCATGTTGCTATATTAGTTGATATTGTTCATGTGATGATTTTGATTGATGAATTACTAGAATATATATTGAATTTTAATTAAAAGTTTATAATGAATTTAATTCACACCTTTCCTAATACATTGTTCATCCAATAATTGGTATCGAAGCCTAGTCCTTTGAAATAGGCCTAATAGCCTAAAGGTGATCCAAAAAAGCACAATCTTGGATTGTGATGATGATAATGTTTATCATGATAATAATTATGGTCTATAAAATAATAATGGTACTATAAGGGTTGATAAATAATAATAAGGCTGACAAGGTGAGTCATGGTCAACTCACAAACCAAGGTGGGATGTTTTCTACTATAAAAATATGTTAGATATGAAATAATGTCAAGATTATTTTTTGCCAGCTTAAAAGGATTATGTAGAAGCCAAGTCAAAGTTCAATCATAAGTTGATAGTCAAGTATATAAGTACAATGAATAATTTTCAATATTTTGAAAGTATGTATAATTGAGAATATATTTAACTTGCATCGTTCTAGTGCCCTATGGAAGGGGTGAATCTATTAAGATTCATGGAAACACTCATCTATAAGTGGAAGCATAGTGGATTCTTATTGAGCTTGATCTATGTTGATTTTTGGTATTGGCACCAAGGTTATTTATTTTTTTTTAATATGGTCTATTTGTACTATTGATTCATATGATGAACAAGTTATTAAGATAAATGGGGAGCTTGGTTGATTTAAATTCTTTGCTAAGAGAGTAGTTATTTTGAGACTAGTGTCTAGATAAGATAAAGGCTTATTCAGTTGGAAATAGCTTATGTCAAATGCACATCAGAATGTTTCATTAATAATATTTGTCATAAGTGATGATTTCATGAAGGCAAAGGTCAAGGTGTTAAAGGTGTCTAGGTGCATTGAAGTATTGAGTCTAGTCATGGCCTAACATAAGTATGAAAATAGTGGTAGATTGATACCTTCAAGGTTATATTATTGATAGTTATATTCTCTTTTTATTAGTAATCAATAATATATATCAAAGAGAATATTGTGAAGATTCATCTTTCATAAGATGTATATCAAAGGTGAATAGAGACAATTTGTAGAATATAGTCGATAGTGATTAGGTACATGAAAGAATTGTCATGATGAGGTCTATGCCATGGTCAATTGAAAAACATGAAGGAGAAAGATTAATGAAAGGAGAAAATATGATATGTCATATGTATATGACATGAGTGATATTTTTTCTAGCATTGAAGACTATATTATTTCCTTGGAATAATATCTCTTTCTACAAATAAACCTAATAGATATGGTGGACAAGCATTGATTTTAGAGATGTTTTATACTCATAGGCATTAAATGTGATTGATATAAGAATATTAATATGAAATTTGGGTCATATATCAAAGATTTATATTCTCATTATGCCTTGGTTGTGTGAGGTGAAGGTGATCAAGTAAGAAATATGTATGGTAGATAGTGAACTAGGTCTATAGACCTAATAAGGAGTAAACTAATACAAGAAGGGTTATTATGATATAAATGAATTAAATATGTATTATGAAGATAAGAGGATGATATAAGTAGTATTTATGGTGTGAAAAAAATATTTAAGGTCAAATCAAGCATAAAGGAAGTTCCAAGAAGAGATAGCATCAGGTCAGGGTGAGCTAATCAGATAATTCATGAGCTTCAAGAGCAGGTGTGTACTATAAAAAAGGTATGAAGAATCATGAAGACAAGATAGACATCATTAATATCTACATAATAAATGTGAATAAATTAATTTAAGTAGTATTTTATACCTAATACCATTTTTAGAAGATATATGTTACATAAGAACAAATGAGATATCCTAGTGAGTTTGAGTCATACCAGTCATGCCAAGGACAAGATGTATGTTCTTGTAATTTGAGTTAATTTGGATGAAGTATGCATGAATTAAGGGGGTGAATGTTCATGTGATGATTCATTAATTATTTTTTTTAAAAGTGTTGTTTCATATGACATTTGTTGAAGAAAATGTCAAAGTGGGAGAAAGTCCAAGAAGGGAATTTGATCAGACTAGGGGAGATGAGAGTGGTTAGTTTGAAGAATGTTTTTCTATGAATGAAAAAAGGGGATTTTGTTGAGAAATGTTGTCATTGATGTTAAGGTTGATATCATTTTATGTCAAGGTTGATGTCATTGATGTCAATATGCATGGTGTATGGGGTATGTGCTTGTATGTCTGATAAGACAAGGAAGCCAAGAAATCTAATATATCTCTATTGAGAGTGAATTTGAAGGCTTAAGAATTAATCAATAGTTTTTTTAACACCTTTTTGGAAATATTTTTGAATACTTACTATATAACATTGTGAGCAATGAAGATACTTAGTCAAGCTTTAAATATTTTCATAAGTAGCTCTAAATATGCTGCATCAAGCTATGAATATGTTATATTTAAGTTTAAAATAAGAGGTTTTATGAGGTTGTTTGATTATGATTATGAGGATTTAGATTACTCAAGTGAGTCTCAGAGTAAGGATATATGTGTAAGACCTATAAACCTAGTATGTAACTAGACCACCTCTAGACCTTTCTTGGCCTAATGAAATAACATGAGCTATTTATAAGACATGAATAATAATTGATAGTGTTTGGGCATGAGAGAGGTTGTTTGATCTGATACATGAGGTGTTGAGATATTTGGCAGTGGTTAGAAGGTCAGATTCAAGAGATATTATGACTAATAGGCTAAAGGTTTGGAGAGAAAATAAAGAGACAGTGGCTAGATGTGGTATCAGGATTAGTTTCCAAGGCAAGTGGGAATATATGTGCATTGATGGAAGTATTTCATGTTTAAGTATTTTGACCAAGTTTTAATGCAAAATTTTAAAGTTATGGTAAGGAAAAGTGTTTTGAGGTATATTGATTGCATAGAATGAAGGGTTCTCAACCCAAGAAGAACTTTCAAGTATTCAGTGGCATTTGTAACCTCTACATGAGAATATAATTTGTTCATGGTATATGAGTAATGGTCCTAACTCAAATTTCCAAGCATTAGTTTCAAGAAAAATGGGATACGCTTTATGAATGTTTGTTAAGAATGGAAGATGGTTTAAACCCTAAAAAAACCCAAATAGTGACCCAATATGAAATAAGTTGATAAAAACTATTCAATTTTTTTTGTAGATATAAAAGTGATTTTAGGTTTAAGTTAACTCTCTTAGGCACCTCCATGTGTGATTGATTTGTCAGGAGAGTGAGTGGACCCTTTATAGAAGACCTTGTTTCTTAGAAATTTATTTTAGTAGACACATTTGACAAAGTAAAAGTATGTAAATAATTGTTGGTTTATAATAATATTATATCCTTTAGTTATGATAAACTAGTCATCCAAGACAACCTATCACTAATAGACCTAATGGTGTAGATAGTGAGAAAATAAGGTAGAAGTGAGAAGTTGATTAGGGATGTGTTTTCATGGATGCATATAATTTCATGAAAATGTTTTTAAAGCCCTTTAATACATGTTCATATTGGATATAATATATATGATGTCATTTTTTATGACAAATTATTGCTCAGAAGTTGACTTATCTAGTTGTAATGTGCCTGTGAGGAGAGAAGTCCATAGATTGGTCAATATGTCTATTATTTTCCATTAGAATATTTGACATTAGACCTTAGTTTTTTTTATGTTTTTTATGTTATTAATCTATATAAGGTTAATATTAATTCATTATGATTCTTTTAATGTGTCTAAACATGTTTTTAAATTCAAAGTAACCATGACTATGTTTTAAGGTAAATTGGCAGATCTTGGTATGCAAGTTACATAGATGAGTTTGAGACTCAATACCATGAATTTATGTATATAATGAACTCAATGATGATTTTTGGGAATTTATTGATATATCCATGATTTTTATAATCTTTTATTTAGTTTAATAATTTGGAACATTGAAGCCAAAATGGCTTGTCTGGTTGAGTAAGGACTGTGAGAGAAAAGGTCAACAAATGGATCTGTAGGACCAATAGTTGCCATTAGATATAGTGATAGTTTTTTAAGATATTATAATTATGTTTTAATATCATATTAATGAATTTTATTCCATTTATTATATTGTTTTATATGGTATAATTTTAAGTTATATGACTGTCTTTTATGGAAAGTTGGCAGTTAAGAGTAAGCATCTTACAAAAAATAGTTTGAACCTGTATACCTTGAATTAAAGCATCTAAAGAAGTTTGTGATGACCCTAAGGTCATGAGGTTTTTGGATATGTTATTTTATTCCATTTTTTTAATAATTTTTATTATGCTTTAGTTATTTAGTATCAATTTTCTATGTATGCACAAGTATATTATGAATAGTGTTTTGAAAAGGGGTTTAAGTGGTGGTTGGACATAAAAGGTGTTATGGAACTAACATTAAGTTATATAAGGTATATTTGAGTTTAATATATTTTTTTAATACTATATGTCAAGTTTTTATAAAATTTAAGAAAGACAAAGTGTAACATGCTCTAATGAAGACCTAATTGAAGTATGTCTCCTTAAGGCCTAAAAGAGAAATTCATTTATCAAGTTATGGAAGACCTAATGTATTGGTTTATTCATGTTTGTAACATGTTATAAGAATATTTGAAGGGTAATATAGATGTGAAAGTGTAAATGTTAAACCAAGGTGTGTGAAAGTAAGAAGCTAGTATAAGAACAAGGCTAATAGGCATATTTGTGTGTGTGACAAATGAGTGTGAAAGTGAATAAAATATCACAAAGAGGAGAAGGAGGAGGTCATGTGGACTATCACAGGGGTGTCATGAATATATAACATAATTTTTGATTATCAGTATCAATGTTATATTACCTAATCAAGTCAAGAAGAGGGATAATTAAGTGAAGAAGTCTAGAGGCTAGTTTGAGAGGAATAGAAGTGTGTGAAGAGCTGAAGAAGAGGTCCATCATTTATTGAAAACTAAAACAAGGAAAGATATGGAAGGTAGAAGTATACTTTGCTGAGTGGGTTCTTGGTCAAGAGGTGGCTAAGTTGGTGTTGAGTAAATAATGGAGTTGGTGCTTCCATACAAGTGGGTGCTTACTAAATACTCTATCAAGTTGGTGCTTGATAGATTAGGGTTGGTGATCCAAGTTGAGTGTGTGCTCAACCAAATTTGATTAATTAATTTATAGGAATGTTTATATAATCTATGGTCAGTGGGTTTTATTCCCTATGAGTGTTTCCCAATTTTATGATGTGTTCATACTTTTTATGTGTATATTTTCATGTTGCTAGATTAGTTTATATTGATCATATGATGATGTTGCTTGATGAATTATTATCAAATCTATTGAATTGAAAGTAAAAGTTTATAAGGACACTGATTGAGCCCCTCTTCCCTCTCATTACATTGTGCTTCCAACATGAATTTATGATGATCTATTTGATAATGGTTATCATTTTTATATATTCTTACGAATGTTAATCTTGAATTCAAATCTTATATTTTTATTATCATTAAAAACCCTTTATGATTCATCAAAATATTAAATCGTTATTGACACAGAGGTATATTAGGTGAATTATAAATTTTGTATTTGAATATTTTGTCTAGTTTAGAATTTACTTTATTACTTGGATATTTATAATATGTTCAAAAATGTTTGATGTCTTATTATATGATTCCATGAACAAGTTAATGAGAAAGGCTAGATTGTGGATTTTGATAGCTTGGGAATGAGGAGGTTATGGAGTGTCAAAAAAGATTCTAATAGTTATTATGAGACGTGATTAGATTTTCATCGTTTGATTTTTCTTAAATTCATTATTGTTTTTTATCTTTGTTAAAATTTATTTTAATATATGTATACTTTTACTAAGACCATCATAATGATTGTTGATCATCTTTTTTGACTATATTGGTTATGAATATCTTGACTTAATTTTGATTATTTTATAGGTTATAATAGTTTCAATTTTAGGGTATTTTAATACATTTATATTATCCTTAATTATGTTGTTTGTTTCAAATTTAATTGGTTTACATTGAAGGCTTAGACTAACCTTTCTTATTGTATCCTTGTGAGTTGTGTCTTCATTGTGTTTGATGTAGAAGCCTTTAGGATTTTTTTCTTAGAAAGGGTCATTGTCCATAAAATGGGGCTATGATTATACCCTTGGCATGTTAATTATATTGTTCGGATTTTGAAAGGGAGTTGACATTAGGTGGAGATTAGGTCCTAATGGCATGACCTTCAAAGCTTACTTCCATAAAGTATCTTCCTTTGGTTCTTTTGGATATTTGTTTTTCATTGTTAAGTTTAACAAAACCCTAGGTAAATGTTTCTATTTATCTAATTAGAATCCATGGGAGCTTGGAATATATTTGAACTAGTTTGTAGAGGTTAAACGGTTGTTTGGTAGTTGTATTTTTGTTGGGACTTAATGAGTTGTGAGAAACATGGTGTAATGTTTTCAATCCATGACCTTAGCTTCTTTTATATAGAATGTATATTATGGTGGTTTTTATTGGAAGACACAGATGTTCATTTTTATCAAGTATTCCATAGGGAGAATAATATAGTAGGATGTGGGAAAAATAATACACCATTTCACATGACTATCTACATTTTAGGCGTGAATTCAAGTAAGTTATTTTTTGAGGTTATTTTTATGTTGTATATAGATATTTTTTTTGGGTATGAATTGTAGGTATAATGTTAATTCATTAAGACTTCATAATAGACCTATAATGTGTTATTATGGCTATTTGGTTGTACAAATGTGATGGGTCTTAATCTTCAATGCATTGTCTAACTATTTAGGTATACAACTATTTTTGGGTTTTTCCCTACATTTCATTACTATGGTTATTTAATGGAAAATTTTATTGGGGTTTTAAATAAAAATTTTATTATTATTAAATACTCAATTTTTATTGATTTTTTAATTTCATCCTTCATCATTAAGAATTATGTAGTTTAGTTTAGAATGATGGAAGGTTTTTGTAACTTTATTATATTTATTTATTTACATACGCATTTGACTTATTTTAAAGTCACCTATGTTGGTCAATTTTGGTTGATATGAGTGTGTTCATCATTTTATTGTAGTTGAAGGTTTCTGGTTTGGAAGCAAGGTTTGTAGGATAATGTATATTTTATTTTTATGGGATGAATATTAGCCCTTTCAAGCTATGTATTTTTGTGATTTCTATTGGCAATGAATTATGTTCATTTATTTTCTACATTCAAGCCTAAATTTGAACTAGTATGACTCCAATTAGGCTTCAATTGTTATATAAAATATGGAACCAGTTAGAAATATGGTATGATTAATTAAATTGTGATTTGAGGGATGAATTTGTTATATTTTTCAATTTGTCAATGATACTTGTTAAGGTTGTGTTACTTATCTAAATCTCAAACTATGTTGATATGATAATGAAGAATATTATGACTATTCTACTACCACCATTTGGAACACTTTCTGTCTTCAATGTTTGAATTACTATCAATTGGTTAGTTTATTGATAAGATAAGTAGGCATGAATTAGTTAAGAGGATTCTCTGATAAACTATGATATTTGTGTCAAGTATTATAAAGTTTGGTTTTGATGGATTTAGTGATAATGACTTCATTGATCCATGAAGGTCAAATATAAAAGCTTGTATAGACATGTTAATAGCATCTCAGGTTATCCATGATTACTTTTTCCTTCAATGGTTTGGTATTATTTTGGTGTTTGAGAAAATTTTAATTTTGTTTCCATTTTGAATTTTTAGTTTATCATTATTTACTATTGTTTGGTGTATCTATGGTCTTTTGAAATTATTCTTATTGCCTCATAATCATGTTTTTACTCCTAAAACATTCCTATTCATTCTATCCACCTAACTCCACTATCCAAATGATTAATGGGGTGGTTAGGGCCACCAATGGAGGGCATAGTGGGATAGAAGGGTGGGCGTGCCACCTTGCTACTAAGGCTTGTTAGTTTTTGCATCAACTTCATTTGGTGCAATTCTATTCATTGTTCTATTGGTGTTTCATTTTAATTTTCATATAATGTTATATAAACATAGTTGTAGTGGTGATTTATTTGTACTTAATTATTATGTTGCATGATTTCAGATTGTGAACATGGTATATTTTATTAATTTGAATGTAAGCTTATTGATAAGTATTTTATTGTTCATAATGTTCAAATTGAATTATTGGCACTATGAATGTCATGCATGCTATAAAATAAATGTGAATGGGGTATTTAGGTTTAAACTAGTGTATTAATTATTTTATTAATGCTTATTAGTTGTGTGGTAGGTTTAAATCATAAATCTTACCCCATACATTTATGGTGTATGACTCTCGTATTGACTCTTTATTAAATATATAATAAGACCATTGAATTTTATTAATGATTTATAGTTTTATAAGTAAAATTGTATTTGATTTTCTATAAAGGGTGATCATATTTAAATTTCATGTTTATTTAAAGATATATGCTTTATGTTTTAAATGTTTTCACTTACTGTCGTATAAACAATGTACTAGTTCAATGGAAAGGAATGTGATTGATATTCAATCTCGATGTATCAAACCATTAGAAATGTTTTATTATTAATATATATATATATATATATATATATATATATATATATATATATATGATTCATTAGAATCATAATGTTTTATCCTTGTAGATATGGTGTGATTATTTTTATTTGTTTCAAATCATTCTTAGGTTGTGAAATTATGTGAAACTTGTTGATTTTTATATCATAGTGTAGATAAAAAGATTTCCTTAATTATTTTTAATAATCATAATAAGGAATTTAAGTTAAATTGGATTTATTTTAAATAATTATTTACCATTGATTATAGTATGGCTTAATTAACTTTTGAATAAGTATCATGGTCATTTGGAAGGTATTAATGCTTGCAACAACATCAGGTGATACTAAATAAGTAGATGCATTATTATATATGGATTATGCCTGGGAAATAATTGAATTAATAACTAATGGATTGGAATATGAAGGCTTGAGCCTAGATATGTGATCATAAATTTAATTATTTTGGTTTTGTATATAAAGAATGTTGCATTACAATTGTCATTTTCTTCATACTATAGATTATAGTATTATTACTATACAAAATTATCGACCTCATGACAAGTGGATAAGATACAATGATAAGTGACTATATTGTATCTATGGGAAGGTCAGATAATATTTATAATTAAATGTATTTTTTTTTTATTTTAATTTATTAGTAGTGATACATCTAGTTATATATTAGTAATGGAACACCCACTTTTGTGGTATTTATGTTACAATGAAGATAAAAGTATTACATTATTACTTGTTAAATTAGAATAAAATCAAAATGAGTTGAAAAAATAAGAAAATAATTAATATAACATGTGTTTATTATCAAAATTTTAAGTAAATCTAGTTTTTCGTTGTGACCCTAAAAGCTATAGATCATACCTAACATTCTAGGCAAGTAACACTAATTAAACTACTTAAATTATCCATATCCTAAATTTTTAATTAATAAAAGTGGAATTTATTATATTGGTTTTGAAAGACACATTTAGTTTAAAAGGGTTAATCATATGATTATCTACGATTGATTTTATTTTCTTATTTTAGAGACATAATCATGATGGGTGCATTTAATTTACATGGATATTCTAATGTTAAATTATGTTGTTGAGGGTTTTTCATATTTTTTCTAATAGTGATTAATGTCCCAAATCTAAGTTAATTTATTAAGGTTGTGTGCTTATTCTTATTATCTTTATGATAAGTTGTTTATCAATTTTAACCTCAACCTAGAATTTATTAAGAAGGATGAGTCACTTGAAAAGGGTTAAGGACATTCAAATGGTCCTATTAGGAAGACACCATGCAATCAGTTTGAAGTTTATGATTGTACATTAGTATAATGATACATTCCAAACTACATACTTTCAACTAGATAAACATCTTCCTCATAGAATCCTTAAAGGGTGTTTAACCTTAATTAGGGATTTGTAGTCAATCTAATATAGCTTTGGTCATGTCATGCCATTGTGTGATTTTTTTCTCATGATCTTTTATCGATAAATATGCCATAGATTCAAGTAGATATATATATCTAAAAAAATGGGTCACTTTACAAGTCTTTAACTAAAATTAGAGTATCATTAAAAAAAATTATAGTGAGGACTTTGAGTTTAAAGGGTTAATTTTTGTTATTTTAATTTTATGGTTTTTTCATAAATTTTCTCTATGTGCCATAATTTTAGGTTTTTTTTTACTTTGTTAAATTTTTGTAAAGATTAAAAAACTATATATGGATATATTAATTAAATTTTTAGATTTTATATAAATATTTTGAAACCATTTGATCAAATTTTGGTCAAGATTTAATATCAGAGTATGCATTGACAAGCCTATGTATGGTATGCCTACACACTAGGGTGAGGCAAGGATTATAAAAGTCCAATAAAAATTATTAAAAAATAGGATTTGGATTTATAAATGGGAATCAATGGATTTTATGTTATATGGTTTTCGTTGATAGACCACAAATTTAGTAAGCTTGAGTACAATATCCAGATCATACATTCTAATATGGATAACAATGAAGATATGAAAAACATCAAAGGAGAACTGAGCATAATAAAGTGAGACATGATAAAATAAATATATATGTGAGAAATATCATGATGGAATTATATAATAATCATCAAAATAAACCACCATTCACCAATGTGTATCCTTAATAGTGTGGATGTTCCCACCAACCCAATCCAACTCCAAGTACTTCTTGCAACATAAATATTTTTAGTGGAATAAAAAGAGTCATATGTGAAAATACCATAAAATTTTAAATAAAATGTGGAAAATTATTCAATTATTATAGAGGATATCCTTGTAGAGAGACCACCTAAGAGAGACACTTCTTCCAAAAGGTATCCATTTAAGTAATTTTATAAATACAAACTACCATTCATAACCTATTCTTTAAAATTATAACCACAATTTTAAGTAGTCATGGATCACACTCAACACCAATATGTGTTTCCTTAGTCAAAAAAATATGCCAAGTATTTAATGTTTCCACTTTTACCATAAAATACCAATGCAGATAGGATTACACAAATTTATAATTAATATCCTATAAAAAGTAGTTAATCAATGAAATATTATTGCTTCAAACATACTCTTGGGTGATGTTGAATCCAAAATTTATCTTACCATTTATAGGTCCATTTTAAACCCATGTTGTGAGATTAAAAATACTAAATATTTCATTTCCTCCTTTATGAAGTTTCAATTATTCAAGTTGACAGAAAAATTCATCCTTCAACCTTTACAATATTAATCTTAAATGTAGCAAACTCTTTTCTTTTATACTAATAAAAAATAAAAAATCCATCTAAATACATAATGAAAAAAATTCCAAAGTCTTAAGATCTTCAATCATAAGTATCATGAATGTGTTTTTATTATTTTATAAGTTGAGTGGAATAAAAACCCACTTATAAAACCCATAATCTGTCTTGAATTCATTCCTCCACTTGAAAACCTTCTCTAATTCTAATTTTATGATATCAACTCTTCAAAACAATTTGTGTTAAGTACCTTACTCCACTAAAATAATATATCAAATAATCCATCCTTAAAAATTTAAATCTACATTTTATAGTGATATTATTAATGGATCTTGAATCCATACACATACTCCACTCTCAACCTTTATTAGATGATAGTAATACTATAATTATGTATATGATTAAAATTTATCTTGTATAAATATTATCAAAGAATTATTGTGATTATTTATGTACCCTATCATTATCCTTAGGTGTCAACCTATATCCTTCCATGTTAAAAAAAATAGATCTATGCATTAAGTTCATATGATAACCAATGCTTCTCATATGTGGCAATCTATCTACAAAATTCTTTGAAATAATTTTAACATACTTATTAAAAAAAATATGCACTTCAAGTGGGATTCCACATGCCTATTTTGTGATCACAACTTTCATATGTTTAGGGATTAATGGAAAACATGCCTTCTCATCCTTTGGCTCATTCATTTTTTTTACTAGAAGCTAATGAAACCTTAGGAATTTTATACACATATTATCTTATTTCCCTCAATGTACTTAATGTGAAACTCATACCACCATTCAAAAGTGTGCAAGGTTTTTATCTACCATAATGAAATACCTTTACATAAAACATACATAGGATACCCAACAACACATGACATTCATCCATGGGAATTATGACAAAAAATATCATTATTATAAAACCCAATATGAAAAATATGCATACCTTTCTCATTTAATAAAATGTGATGTCCTTTTTGCAACCAAGACATTTTTTATGGATTGGGAGGTAATAATATTTTTTTCTCACACTTATCTATTATATCACTAGACACCAAATTATACATGATCTAACTATATACAATAATATTATAAAACTTATCTATTTATTTTCATATGGTCCATAATAGATTCTTTATTTACATCAGTTGATTCTCCTCCTTGGTTGGATTCAACAATAATTTTTTCATCATGAGAGTCTTTCCATACTCCAATTCCTCAAAGTAATTTAGGAATGTAATTATAATTTTATCTACATGGGAAATGTGATTACTTGCCTCATTTATTTTATTTTTATAAAATAGTTTGGGACATTCAAAAAATATATGTCTAACATTACCAAATTCAAATAAATTACCTATGAATCCTCAACCTTATAACAAAGTAACCTCTTTATCTTTTAGAATAACCATTCAATATTATGTTTGATTATTATTTTGAGAAGTATTATTTTATCCTCTACCTATGTTTTGCTATATTATGTCTATTGATAACCTTATTCAATCTATTCAAGTTTTTTAATTTCATTCTTGACAATTTATCATATGCCTTCAATGCACATTGTTATTATTCCTCTATCAAATTTAAATTAAAACATTTAAAATTTAATTATAAATACCATCCACATACCTTGACATATTCTCTTGATCATATTAAACATGACCAAATCTAATGTTGATCTTTTAAAACTCCTTTGTGTTATCCTTTATAATCATTTATCTTTACGTTAAATTATGCATATTATTGAATAAAATCAATTGATAATAAAAATGTAAAAACTTAGCTTAAAATTTGTAACAATACTAACCCAATTTTTGATATTGTATTTTATTCTAGTATCTCTTTCTAAATACACATTATCCCACCACAAGGATGCTTGTCCCTTCAAATTGGTGCAAGAAAATTTTAGTCTCTCAGGGTTTTCCATTAAATCACACTCAAAACACTTATCTAAATCTAAGATCTAATTAATAATATCCCCAAGGCATACATTACTCCATAACTATGGGTGTCAAAGTTGGGCATGTTTACTATATTTGATATGGCCTTTTCAAATATATATTCTAGTTCTTCAACTAGTTATTTAACTTATTTATTTATTCCTTATTCATTATCATTTGCATATAAAACTATAGTTCCTTTTATTTTTATAGTCTTCTTTACATCCAAAATATTTAAGATTCCTTTTGATATCTCAACTTGGTTTAAAAATATTGGTACCCTCCCTCCTTTAAGAAGTAACCCTTTATGTGCAATTTATACTCTTTGAAACTCACAAAATTACAAGATTATATTTCACAACATGAAACTAACTCAGCCTCACTCACTCAAAGTTAGGAATGTTTACTATATTTTATATGGCCTTTATAAATATATATTCTAGTTCTTCAACTATATCTTTAACTTTAAATTATTAATTTATTCCTTATTCATTATCACTTACATATAAAATTATAATTCCTTTTATTTATATGGTCTTCATTACATCCAAAATATTTAATATTCCTCTCAATATCTCAACTAGGTCTACAAATATTGGTACCCTTCCTCCTTTAAGAGGTAACCATTTTTGTGTCATTTAAACTCCTTGAAACTCATAAAAATACAAGATTATATTTTATAACATGAAACTAACTCAACTAGATCTTCACAAACTTGAAGTTAGTCATGTTTACTATATTTGATATGGCCTTTAGATATATATCTTCTAGTCCTTCAACTATCTCTTTATATTTAACTTACTAATATATTCCTTATTCATTATCACTTACATTTAAAACTATAGTTCCTTTTATTTTTATAGTCTTCATTACATCCAAACTATTTAATATTCCTCTCAAAATCTTAACTAGGTATACAAATATTGGTACCCTTCCTCCTTTAAGAAGTAACCCTTTATGTACCATTTATAATCCTTAAAGTTTAGAAAAATATAATATTATATTTCATAACATGAAACTAACTCAACTTGAGCTTCACACACTCAACCTAACAACAATTTTATTTTTAAATACCAAATCATGAAAATAAAATGAAGGGAGAACTTAATGGCTACATAATTCCCTAGTTAAGGCTTAAACTCACCAATAGAGACACCCAATGAAACTTAAAACTAAATTTGGAAACCCATAACACTCTTATTTATTGAGTGGGTTAAAAATATTACAAATAATTCATGAGATGAACACTTCCCTCATTAATCTATAAATAAGATAACTATGTCTCAATCTTTCACAAGTTGATTACACTCTCTCTTTGGTTAGACATCATCCTAAAATGCTTATGCTTCTCTTTCCCTGACTAGAGATAACTCACCTCTACCTTTCCTAGAGTTTGAAACAATTAAATTTACCTCTCTAATTAAATATTCTCATTTCCTAATAATTAATATTAATATCACCTAACCATTCTGACAAACTATAATAACTCTTCAATCTCCCACTATCTTGAAAATGGTTCAGATGTAAAAAATATATTTAGTTATGTGGCTAATTTAGTTTTACCTTCAATATGTAAAAAACATAATTTAATATATATCACAAGTTATATAAATATTGGTTAATGCATGTTATCAATTTTAAATCTTATGCCTAAATTAAGTGGTTCTTTCATCACTATCTCTGAAATGGGTTAATTCTCATTTTTGAGATGACTAAAATCATCTATACTTTAATTTATTCATACACATGAATTTTAATGATGTTATTGGGTCTATTATTAATTTTATTCATTTCATGCAATTTTTACATGGTATAGAAGTAAAAACATGTACACAAGTGCATAAATGTGCACAAACCTAAACCCATGTTGTTTGTTGATAAAATATTTCCTGTTAACCTAGATGCACCTATATGATTAATCTATTTTAATGAGGTGTTAATTAAAAAAAAATTATTCTAGTCCCTATATTAGGTTTCATATATAATATAACACTAAACCTCCATGCATTCTCGTGTATAAATGTGCCCCAAGATATTTATGTGATAAATATACCTCCTATGTTTTGTTTATTTTTGTCAATAGAGTTCAAAATTAATATATGGTTATTTGTTTCTCAACTAGGCCCATTTGACATTAAGTATTATTCATGGGAATAAATTAAATATTACAAAAAACCAATAAATTTATACCATGTGTAAGAGTATTAAATATAGAAAACAAATACTACTTTAAATCTTTTTTAGAAAAACACATAGAGGTATCTAATCTAGATATAAATTACAATATTAAATAAATTAATATCTAGGTTATTATTAATATGGGTATTGGAGAATTTATGTATTTAAATAACACACACACACACACACACATGGAAGGGAATCAAATTTCTCACTAGTTTGAAAATTTGGGAGTGGTTTCTCATAGTTTCAATAAATGGGAAATAAAAGATAATTTTTTGATGTTATTTATAAAATATTTAAGAAAGGTTATTATATAGAGGTAAGGTTAACACTTTAAATAATCATATAAGTAAATTTAACCTTAAAAATCCTAAATGAAGGTATTTGGGAAGCATGTACTATAATCAAGTTGTTGATATAGATGATGATCTGAATTCCTTAATGTGTGATCATGATAATATGCATTTTTATATCAATGCTTATGGAGTGGGTGATGTAAAACTATTTCAAGTTATAATTTTATTTATGATTTGACATAATTTCTTGAGATTATTTTATGTGATTAAATTTAAAGATCCAACTATAATTTATGTCGGTTTTATTAAGGTCATATTTAGAGCTTAGAAGGGATCGAATTTGTTGAGTAATGTTCAAGACCAAGAAAAAATGGGAGGATACTTATGTAGAGTGGATTAGTCCTATATTAATTAATTTAATAATAATAATAATAATAATAATAATAATAATAATAATAATAATAATAATAAGTTGTGGGGAGTATTACATGGATGATTCTCTAATTTAATTCATATTATCTAATGCTATGACCCATATATTTCTATCAATTTTTCTAAGAATTAGGATAACATAGTGGTTCAAAAGTGAGGTGTGTGAAAGAAATTTTAGGAGGATATCATTGGCCAAGTGAAATTCATGATAAAGTATTGTTTAAAATACTAAAATCATATAAACAAATATAAAAATGGGGATACATAAAACTTTCTAAATGGGGGAATCAACTTGTTGAGTTTTAGTGGGGGTACCTTCATGAATAGTTCCTTCATCCTTTTGATTAAGTGATCAAGCAACTGTTGAAATTTATTATGCTCAAAGGAAGGTATAATAATATGTTTTTGTGTACCAATTTGTTTTCCTAAATTAATTTAGACACCAAGCTACCATGATTTTCACTTTACACATTGATTTCTTTGGAAAATTATTTAAAATATGTCCAAAAATGTAAATGGGATTTCACTCTAAATAAGGTAAATTTATTCCCTTTGTTCAATTTAGTTATGTCTAAGAAGTTAGAATCTAATCCAAGTATCAAAATATTTCATACATATAATAATAATTATATAAAATATGATTTGATAATTGGGGGAAAATAGAAACAACCCAAAGAGGTTAGTACCAATATTATTGAGAAAGAAAAGGAAGAGGAAGAGGTAGCAATTAGTAAAGGCTCAGATGGAGTCAAGGAAAATATTATATCCTTGATTGAGAAGATAGAGGAAGTGGTTGTGTGTCTTCCTTTTTTGAAAGGCTGGATCCATGAAATCAAGATAAAAATATTGGCCAAGGAGAAATCTAAAGGTAATAATAATGTGAGTGATGATATTGATTAGTTTTTGATGGATATAAATAGACATGAAAAATGAATTCCATCATAGGAAATCTAGATATTTATAAGGGTGTTATCAAGTGGTTCACAAAGGACAATAAATAAATAAAATACTACTTTAACATTCTATAGTCACAATGTGATGATAACAAAGAATATTTGAAGGAAGTAAAGATAAAATTTAAGAGTTTCAAGTAGAAATACACTAATTTGGAAAAGGAAAATGAGATGATAAAAAGATCATAGGGATTCTGGTATATTTTAATAAGGTGTAAATCAAAAATTATATTAATAACATGGTCAATATTAAATATGTGCTCAAGATGAGACAAGAAGAATATTGATGTAGGAAACAAAGAAAGAAAGCCAAAGTTGTTGATATAAATATGGAATAAGACTTGGAAATGAAAGGTATGGAACACATGGAAATAGTTCTGAAGCACATGGTAGATACTTGGAATTATTCCCTTGTTGGGATTTTGAATTAAGTGGTTGGTTCTTGGTTGTTGATATTTATTTGCTTTGATATTTTTGGTATTTTAGTTGTTATTGAGTATCTATTTTATTGTTAATGGATTTTTATTGGCGTTCTCAGTTGGCATACCATTAGGTTTTTATCTAGCTATAATTTCTAGTCTATTTTCCATTTGTATTATGGTAGGGTCCATATAAAAGAAAACATTTTACTAATAACTAAAAAAATAGATAAATGGAATTTTGAAAAAAAAAAAATTGACCCTTATGAAAATTGTGATTTTTTTTGGATGGGATCCTACTTCATAAATTAGGAGGGATATGATAGCCCCAATGTATTAAAAGAGGAAGAATATTTTAATGGTATATTTAAAATTTATTTTTATGGGTCTAAAATTAGACATTGAGAATGAGTAGGTGTTGCATTTAACTCTCTAAAGGGAATAATATACCTATATTCAAATAGGTTATAACTCAATTTAACTAAAGAGGTAGTAGAATATGAAGCTATTTCCCTTCACCTATGGTTGGAAAAAAATAAGGAACTCAAAATTTTGAAACTTTTTGGAGATGTTGATCTAATTTCAAACTAGCCAAGTATCTATATATTATAATAAATCCCTTGTTGACATCATATCAACATAGAATATTTGATTATCTAAAGTAATTTTATGATGTCAATTTACTATCAGTTCCAAGGAAGTAGAATGTGGAGACATAACATATGTCTCTAATGGGAATTTATTTTAATCCTCATAAAGACTTGTTAAAAAACAAAGGTCATATAAAAATCATTGTAAGACATGTTGTAATGTTGTAATATATAGTATTTCCATTATATATATTTTCAAAATGAAAAATAAATAATTAATTTAATCTGACAAGAGGCCTAGTTTTTTAATGAATTGAAACCACAACTACAAGTATATTATGATGAAAAAATCATTCATTTGAAAAAAGAATAATCTACCAAATGAATTCGTCACTCTTGATAGAATTTTGAGTTTATTTAATTAGACTAGGGAAAGAAATATAAATATTAGTTATCAAGGTATGATATTACAATGAATAAACAAATAATTCCATATAAGACTTTGAATCTTGAAAAATGTGTACCTCTAATTAACATGAAATATTCATTAAGTTGTTTAAAATATATGATGAAATAAATTAAACTATGAGGACCTAAAGGGACATGATAATAAAATAATAGGACACACTATTAATGTTTTATATAAGTATTCAAAAAGAAACATATGCATATAAACCCCAAATTTGAACCATTAATGAGGAAATATATTTCTAACTTGATTAACACATATAATTTAACCTAGAAGACATTCAACATTAGTCACAAAATAATTAATAGGAAGAAATAATAATATATACATACAATTTTATGTGTAATTCATTCATATTAATAAGGACTCCTTGCATGATCAATATCCCCTTCTTTATATGGTGTAGATTATTGATGTGTTAGTACCATTTTCATTATTAGATGGGTTCCTATGTTACAATCAAGAATGGGTGCAAGATGATGATCAAAACAAAAATAATTTTATGACCAAGTGGGGAATATATTCCTATCAAATATACCCCTTTGGATTTTATAATATAATATTCACTTTCCATATATCTCTGGATATAACCTTTAAATTAATAAATTAATGACATGATCATTGTATACTTAAACGGCATATATATCTTCTCAAAACAATTAATAACATCATATTACACATATAAAAATAATAATATCCATAAAATGAGTATTTAAGGCCCCCTTACCCTCATATTTATTTTTAAAATTTATTACATATGTTTAACTCAAGCATGCCAGACTATTCATAGAAAATATATTAAAAAATGTCACCATTAATATCTTCTACTAAAAATTTTCCATCTTTCATAGAAATATAAAATTTATAATAGATCCTAAATTTTAAATAATATTATAAATTAAAAACTATACTCAACATATAATTTAAAAATCATGGATATAAATAAAACCATAATTATTGAGTTTTATTATTGATAGTTTACATTCTATGACAATGCACTAGATTAAAAAAATAGAGATTTTAAAACTTAAATATAAATAGAGTATAAAATGATTTAAAATATATTAAACCAAAAACTATTCATTTATAATCTAAAATCAATGTTAACCTCCATATCCTAGATCAATTAATTCCATAATTTAAAATTTTGAACTAGGTAACAAAATAGTAGAAACACATCCAATTATCATAATCTATTTTAACCCTCCACAAACTTGATCATATATAACTTACATAATATCCCAAAGTACCTTGGTTTAACCCATATATCATCATTATAAATGTAATAACCCATAAAAAATTCCTATACCTTCCTTAAATTAACCTACACATCATAATAAATAGTAATTTTACCTTCAGAAATCTGGGATTAGATACTATAAAGGTGTAAATTGAAACCTTAAACTAATACAAATTATCATTGCTTTAATTATTTCATATAAATAGAGTTACATTATAGATATACTTGATTTAAAGTTACAATGAGTGTGAATCACTTTCATCTTTAAAGTTATATAGATATTTTACCATCTTTCATAGCAACATTATACACTTCCTTACCTAAATCCTTGGAAATATTATCAAATTGAGAAAATAATCCATACAACACTTTTAATGTTTTACGTGTAATTTGATCATTTGGAAATATATCTTTAATTTCAATACACATATCAATTAGTCTAGGATATTTAACCCTAAGTCAAATAAGAGACTCAATTTATAAGGATTTATAATAATGACACTCCTAATCACAATAAATTTAATTTTCAAGATGAGAGATAAATGATATAATAAAAATACTAAAAATAAAATGGATAAGGTTCTAGTTTGAGTTAAAAAATAATTTCAAAGCTATGTAAATATTCCACACATTAAACATTATTCCTTTGTTCAGTAGAATAAAATAAGTTCTCATAAAATTTATTTGGCCCACTAACATCCATTTGTAAATTAGATACCAATCTTTCCAAATTAAATTTTATCTATTATGTTTATTATGGAACACACATACATTGTCCTTTTTACTTAAATTCCTTATCCTTTTATAATCTACGTCATACACAATGAATAGATGGGCATTCACACTTACAATGTTAATATCTCACTTAAGTCACTACACCCTTAGCCTATATCATGTATTAGGATATGGGTGGCTGAATTTTGGATAATATAAAATTTAAGTAAGTGAAATGTCTTTTATATATCTTCATATTGGAATTAGGTCAGCCTAGGTAGTCTCTATAGCATAAGCATGGTATATAGGGGAAAACATGTTATAGTACATGTATTATTTTGGCCAGATTTCTATTGAATATGGGAAGATATAGGTTAATACAAATTAATATGGAATTGATGCCTCATTCTTATTCTCTATTTTCACCATGGTTGATAATAATAAGAATGGTGAAAATTATCAATTCATCTCTAACTTCTATGGGTCAATACAATTTGAAAAGGATAATATCCTATTCATCAATATCTCATAGGGGTTTTATAATTATAGGAATAGGTTTCATGATAGACAAATGTCTCAGTGGATCCATTTTATAAATTATTTTACATGGATTAATTGATGTTGCAATTTATTTATTAGCAATAACAAGTTAAAATAGGATACATTCTCTTTTGCTTGTAAAAATAAGAGGAATTTCTCTATGAATACCTAAATTCTTTACTATGTTTAGTAGATTTTTATTGGCTTCTCTTGCATTTCCAAGAATGAGTGGTTTTGTAGTAGAATCTATAAAATTTTAAGGCATAGTTATTAGTAAATTTTGTTTGAACTTTCAAATAATAAATATTATAATAGTGATATTTAAAATTATAATAACTCCGATCTATTTATTATCTATGTTACATCAAATTTTCTATGGATATAAGTTTTTGAATTTCCTAAATCCTTATTTTAAGGATTCAGGACTAATTTTTTTTTTAATTCTGATTTATCTCTTTATACGAATCATAGGTATTGGTCTTGACCCTAATCTAGTTTTATCCTATATAATGAAAAACATCTTTAATTTGGATAAAAGTGTGATTGAGACCCTGATTTTTAATTATATCATATATCTCTCAAACCATTACAAATAATTTTGTAATTATTTTTATTAACATTGTAGAATAATTCATGGGATCTATAGGAAATAAAGTAAAATTTTGTGATCATTTTAAAGCAAGTTATTGATAATTTGATTTTTTAATATATTCTCTCTAAAGGCCAAAATTTTAGTAATTTAAAAAAAATCCACTAAATTTAAAGAATAAGTCAATAAATTGACATTAGATTTTTTAAGGTTTTGGGATAAATTTTGAGTGAGTTTTGTAATTTTGTGGTTTTTCATAAATTCACTCCACATGCCATAATTTAAATATTTTCTTAGTTTGTTTAAAATTTTGGAAATCTTGAAAAACTATAAATGGGGTATATTCTTTGAACTTTTGTGTATAAGGTAGGCACAAAGTTGAAACCATTTGGTCAAATGTGAAAATTAAATTATTCACTATCAAGCCTTTGTATGGTAGGAATGCAAACTAGGGTTGAGGCAAGGATTCTAAAACTCTGATAAAAACTCCTAAAAAAGAGGAATTGAGGTTAAAAATGGTAATTATTGGATATTATGCTCTAGGATTTTATTGGATATATCAAAAGTGATGAATATTGAATATAATGTGAAAATAATATAGTCTAATATGGCCAACAAGAGAGATATAGACAAAATAAAAGGAGATATGAGAAACATCATAGTGAATTAGGTGAAGATAATTATGGCCTTGAAATAAAAACAACCAAAATAAACCAATGTTTATTCTAACTAGGGTGGATCTTAAAGCCAACCAAATCTATTGCCAAGTACATCCCAACCTGTAACACAATTATTTTAAAAGGAAGAAAGATATTCAAACATGAAAATACCACCATATTTTAGGAAAAGGTGGAAAAGTATTCATTTTTTATTTAGGATATTATAATATACATTGTAATTAACATAGACACTTTTTCTAAAAGGTCTTCATTTAAGCCATTTTTTGATTACCAACTTCCATCCATCACCTATTCTTTGAAGGTGCAACCAAAAATTCAATACACTCAAAAATAATAGGATATACTTTAGTCATTAAACTATACCATTTATTTCATGTTTCCAGTTTTGACCATAATATTTCCATTTAAATAGAGTTCCTACAACTTAATGAATAATGAAGAATCATCATGGAACCATAAGATATTATCCTCACGTGTTTCAAGAGGCTACATATGAGGGTTATCATAAAGTATCCTATCAAGCGTAAGAATATTTAAAATGAGTACATAACATGTGAGGATTAATATTTCATATATAATCATCTGTAAATGGTCAACATTAAGGATATTACTTGTTTTAAGTAAGGAAGCATGTTACACCATTAGTGTATAGTGTGTATTTCAATATGTATGACTGAATAGTGGCCAGAATAACATTTGGTTACGTCATATGGTCATTTAATAACTTCATATTATTATTAGGAGTCATTATATCTAGTATTCATAACATAATTAGGGTATACATATGAGGCAGTGGTTAGAATGAGATCATCATATTATGAATGTCTTTTATATTATAAGGTTTTTGAGGTTTCTTCTTTAAAGTGTCTTATTCATATAATAGGATATACCTTAGTCATTAAAATATACCATTTATTTCATGTTTCCAATTTTGACCATAATATTTCCATTTAGATAGAGTTACTAAAACTTAATGAATAAGGAAAAATCATCATGGAACTATACGATATTATCCTGACTTATTTCAGGAGGCTACATATGAGGGTGATCATAAAGTATCCTATCAAGTGTAAGAAAATTTAAAATGAGTACATAACATGGGAGGATTAATATTTCATATATAATCATCTGTAAATAGTCAACATTAAGGATATTACATTTTAAGCAAAGGAGCATGTTACACCATTAGTGTATAGTGTGTATTTCAATATATATGATTGAATAGTGGCCAGAATAACCTTTGGTTAAGTCATTTGGTCATTTAATAACTTCATATTCATATTAGGAGACATCATATCTAGTATTCATAACTTAATTAGGGTATACATATGAGGTAGTGGTTAGAATGAGATCATCATATTGTGAATGTCTTTCTTATTATAAGGTTTTTGAGGTTTCTTCCTTGAAGTGTCTTATTCATATAATTCATTGTCTTTCTCTTAATTTATTCATGTTAGTATAATGTTGTGAGTATAATTACATGGTATAGTAAATTTATTAACTAAATTTGAATATTTAAAATCTCATTTATGTTGTAGCAAGATAACAATGAAAACCTTATTATGATAAAAAATAATAAAGACATAGTCATGCACATAATTGTAGTTTATATTTACGAACTATATAGTACCTCAGTCTTGTTCACTTGGAAAACATAGACCTTGGCTATTCCTATTATATCTATATCATTTATCACTTTTGAAATTCTTGCATATTCTCTCTCTTGTGACCTTTGGCCTATCTCTTAGTTTGAACACTATTATATTGATGACCAAAACTTTTTATCTTGCCCAAAATGCTTTAAACTTTCTTATCTTCCATATCTACAAGTTATGTACCTACACCTATTTTCCAAATATGAAAACACTTACATTCCATTCAAACAATTATGTTGATTCAAGTGTTTAGTGCCCTAAAGTCATATATTTTGAAAATGAAACATATCCTAATGGTCAACCTAAGTGTTATTATGTTAGATATTCTCCAAAGGAATTGGTATAAATACAATATCAATCCTCATTCATTCCTCACCTAATACATACCAAGGAAATTTATCAAAATCATTCTATCAATGATTCAATTAAACAAAGCTTCCGTATTTATCCTATTTCCATTTTAGGCATAGGGACAACATAACTATAGGTTTGAAGTACTAAAGGAGTCACCCAAGATCTATATTTTCCAAGTTACAATATAGGTCACTATTTTAATTACTTATCATACATTGCATGATTCACACACAAGCCAACACATAGGGGAGAAATATTTATAATAAGACCCTATTTAGAGTATTGGTTGTGTAGGCAATGATCATTAACATAGGGGTCTTTGGGGTAAGTCAACACATTCTACCCACTAACCCATTTTTACCACAACCAATATGAATATGAAGAAGTAAGGTTTGATCATTTGACAAGGAGTGATAGTCCATGACCTATATCTAAATGGACCAGAAGGAAGGCAATATAAACCCAAAATAATATATATGGTTTCATCTTATTTTAATAATTATTTCATACTGGACACCTAACTCTAACTTAGAAACTAGCATCAACACAACTATCTAAGGCTGATGTAAGTTTTTATGGATATGGAGGCATAAAATCCAAAATTTGGTGACAATAATAGAATACTCTTCTAGTCTAAGTACTACCTATTTCAGATCTATATCTATATTAACTTAAAAATCTAGTATTTTATTTATTTTTCATTGCAATATGTATCATAGTTGTAATTTTCATTTTTAGCATATCTTAGGTTAATAAATTTAATTTATTTTATATTTGAGAATTTAAATTAAATGACATGTTATAGATATGTCTATCACCCTTGTGTTTATTTATTTATATATTCTTTACCCTTTCTAACCATATTAGGATCCAAATATAATTTAGGGTTAAACATTTGGTGATCTCACTTCATATGAATGGAAAATTTTCTCCTAATTTTTTAATTAGCTAGGGTTTTTGATTGATGTACTTTTTCATTTTTTGCTTATATTATTTTACACAAAACCTAGGCATATCCCTAGATTTGAAGGTGTACATATTCAACAAATTAATATTCACCTCCTACCATATAAGATGTTTAAAACCAATGAGTAACCTAATCCCATGGTGTGTGATGATACCCATGGTAATAATGAGAAGCATGATGATGAAGTTACCATAGAGGAAGATTATGAAAATGCAAATAATGAATCTAATGAAATTAATGAATATGATAAAATAGATCTTGAGAAAGTACAAGTTATTTCATTTTATCATGACCATACTCATCAAAACCCTAAATATCTTTATGAAATCCTATAAAACATATTAGAAACTAAAAAATCAAAAAGCATAGATGACCAAAAGGGTCCATCTATTAATCATGTTATTCAATATATTTGTCATCCCCATATACCAACCACCCTCCCCTTTAACACATTATCACTTCATACTTATAATGGGGGCATGATATATGTATTTCAATATTTTTTCTTAAAAATACTATTGCTACATATACCATGGAATTACAAATTATTTCAACTCAAATATTAGTTTTAATATCTATTACTACTCAAAGCATGTTCACTTCCCCTATAGTAGCTACTTGAATTAATAATATAAATTCCAATGGGTCTAGAGTTCAAACTCTCCTTCAAGTTATAAATACTTAGGAGGATAAGGTTACAAACATTTAAGAAAAGGATTTAAAGTATCATCCTTCTATTGATTCCCAAGATGTGCTGCATAACCCTATTTCACTTGAGATATATTTGAAACCTTTTCCAACTAGTTTTGTTGTAGCTAATTTCCCATTTTATGATGGCAAGGGTGATCTTGAGAAACATCTTCAATCTTTCTATGTGGCATGACTTTAATATTTCTCCAATGATAAGTTTTTAACTAGATTATTGATAGTGAACCTCAAAGAATATGTTTTTAGGTGGTTTTAAAATTTACTTCTCTAATCCATGAAAGAATTTCCAATTCTAGATCAATTCTTGTAACACTTATCTATTAACATTAATAAAAAAATTTCCTATTCCCAAATTATAAAAATGAAACAAGGAACCAATGAACCTACAAATGAATGTTTTGAGGTACAAGATAATGTTGGATACAATGAACAATAAATTTAACTCTAATTTGGATAAGGATAATATGTATTGGTTAGGATTAAGAATATATAAAGTATATGGCATAAGGGTGAATATCAAATCTACATTAGGTACAATAATGTGCTAAACTTAGATATACCATATAGTAGATTTATTAAACTAAGATAGACTACTAATAAAAATTACAACTATGCTAGATATATAAATGAAAAATAAGAAAGTACTTAGATATTTCTAATGCTAATATAGTGTTGGATCTAGCAAGTGGGAGTTAGGTAGGAAGTAGATTATAGATCAATTATCACATTCTAGATCTAGTGCCTCAAGCACTCTGGACACTTGTGTTAGCTTAGGATAGTTAAGTCAATGCTAGTGTCTAATTTTGATTCTAGTATCCTATATGGTATGTGCACTAAATATTATACAACCAATTGGATGCTTCTAGTTTTAACTTTTCATTAAATCTGGTGAATTCAAATTTGGTTCATAGACTATTGATCTTGGTGAAATGGAAAAACCCTAGATTTGCATCTTTAATGTGACCTTTAAAAAAAATGGGTTAGTGTGCACATGGTGTCAAGATGAACTACAATTAACCTGATGTCAAACGGAAATTATACATAACTAATAATCAAGAAGAGGGCCACAAACTCATGTAGTTCTCCCCTATGTGTTGTCTTGTGTGTGAATCATGCATTATGTAAAGTGATTACAATAATAACCAAGCTTATAAATTGGTAAATATTAACTTATGACTACTCCTTTAGTAATTAAAACTTGTATATGGTATATTCCTTTTATTGATATCAAAGTAGGGAGTAATATCAAAAAATTTGGTAACTTGAGTGCTTCTTGAGTGCTCTTTTGGTTTAATTACTAGGTGAGAAATGAATGAGTGTTGATATTGTATTTATATAAATATTTTCATGAGATAACTCACATTAAAACACTTAATTTGACATTTCAATACATTTCATTTGCAAATTATATGACTTTAGGTTACTAGACACTTGAGTCAGGCTAGGATAATAACGTTGAGATTGTTGTTTGACCTAGATGTTAGTGTCTAAGAAGAATGAGAGAAAATACAAGTTCACAACTTGTAGAAGTGTATAATAAGTATATTTTAAGCATTTTGGGAAATATGGGATGCCTATGTCATCAATATAAGACTATTAAAACTAAGATATAGGCCAAGGGGGACAAGATAGAGTATATGTGAGGATTACGAAAGCAAGGCATGAATATAAATAAGAGGAAAAAATAGGGTCATGTGTTTGTAAAGTGTATACGATTAAGGTGCTACATATTAAAAAAATATCATTTACATTCCCCCTTTAATCTATTAATGAAATTTATTATTTAAAATAAATCAATAAATACTTGGGTGTGTATGTACACTTTATCTTTAGTTGAGTTAAATTCAAGTGTTTTATTAGTGACTGACCTAGAACCAAGATCATGTTATAGTGTATAATCAATGCATATATTCTAGGTTAAAAGTACTTAAAATAGATTCAAATTTAAAGATCAAGGTTTAGTACACATGTGTGTCAATGTAACCACCTTGCCTATTATCAAGTTATTTATGTAAAATATATATCATTATAAGGCTCTAAAATTGAGATTAATATGAATATAGATAACTCATATAATATCATATATTAAATAATATAGAGAGATTGGAAAGCACATTCTCCCAGCTTTGGAATAAAAGTGAGTTCTCACTTGGTAAGTTAGATTAGCTCAACTATGAAACCCAATGATAATCATAATTTGATGAGTTATGATGATAATGTATAAAATGAAAACTTGGAAAGATTGAGTGATTTAATCACCCAACCATATCAAAAGGTGAACCAACTATTGTAGTATATTGACTCACTAAAGTCCATAAAATTCCATTAGGTATTAGTACATGAAATAGTTTTAGTATCTAAATTTGATTTGTATTTTGAAATATTAGGCATATTTTTCATATAATATGCACCTTAGATGCATCTCATGCTTAAAATATGTGTAACAATAGTACTATGTATAAAATTATACCACAAATATGTATCAAAACCATATAATTATGTTCTTTGGTCAATGCAAAAAACAATGTAAGTGTAGAGGAAATGCTTAAAAATCATGTCCCCACTATATATGGATAAATATCAAATTTATATAAGTATGAATGCAGATGACATGTTTCTAAAACATGTCCCAAATATAAACAAGAGATGCAAAAAACTTACTAGGTCTGGAAAACATGCTTCCAAAGCATTCCCCCACCAAATCTATGAATTATAAGTAAGATATTAAATGGATGTGGGGAAAATGCTTCAAAAACATTCCCACACTAAATATAAAATTATGAATGTGTGGTATTCATATCATCATGGCATGCCCCCACTGAATCTAGAAACTAATGTAAGTACCATATATTGTGTGAGTCTGGAGAACATGCTTCTAAAGCATTCATACTCTATAATTTGGAAAATGTGAAAAAATGTTGAATCCATGTCACTATGACATGACCCCACTAATATGACAACCCCTTTGATGTGAGGTAAAAATAGTACTTGGTAGTTATCTCACCTCAAAGGGGTAAGATAACTATAAATTTATGAATGTAACCATGTGGAATATAGAAAGAAATATCTCTAGGTATATGTAATATTGAAACACATAAAACTAATATGATCACTTTTATGCCTAAGATGAATGATAAATATCATATAAATGTTTACATAGTGATATTACAATATCAACTCGTAAACAAACAGACATATAAGATTATTTAAAATTAATTCAAAGGAAATGGTCTACGGAGATCATAAATAAGGGGCATGATCAAATTCCATGAAATAAAATGGACATGAGTTAGTTAATTTTACCAAAAATCAAGGAATGACATATTCAAATGTCTATTAATGCAATGGAATATTTGAATTTCCAACAACAAAATGACATGTTCAAATTGTCAAGAAAGAAAACATAGGCGTAGGGGACAAATATAATGGAGCATATTCAAATTACTTAAAAATAAAGGAAATATCAAGATAAAAGACTCAAGGAAGTGTGTAAATTAAAATCATAAGCAATAAAAATAAACTTGTCATAGTGGCCCATGGATCGAATGTGTTAATAAGAAATTTCAATAACATAAAATATCAAGCAACCTATATAATGTATAACCCTATATGATAGGCATGTGTAAGTACAGATATAAGCTCAAACATGATAGTGCAGAGTGATGACTGAATCATATAAAATTTATGTAACAAGATGTTAGAATATGGATGCCTCCAAAGTCCTTATGACATGAGTATATGAAATTCCCAACACCCATAAGTTTATCATGTATCTATGTATTATTGTGTTTGTGTATGTAAGATTAAATAATATGTTATTCCTTAATATATAACTAACATATATATTCTAAGGAGCCAATAGAACATATAATTTTTGAAAGTATTTTTGTATTTTTAATGATTTTTGGTATTTAATAGAAGAGACAATATTATCATATGATCTCATCCAAAGTATGATCATATGTATCTCCCCACTCAAAACCTAGTAAAATAAATTAGTGGTACTAGAAAAGAGCATGTATGAGTGCAATATCTGTCACTATAGTATCTATGATGCTAAACATATGTATAATGGGAATTAAAGGTTGTGAAGTACCAATATAATGTATAGGGTTTATTGGAAATGATATTTACGTATTTTATGGTTTCTTTGGGATAAAAATAATATGAAAATGTTTAGTTTCTATGAATATCTAGATATGGTGTGTATAAAAAGAGGATTTCATGGAACTCACTATCTATCTCTAATGTAAAGGTCTCTCAAGTAATGGCTACCTAGTAAATGGGATTAATTTTTTGTTACCCTTGTGTGGTTAATTATCCTTAACAATCTTGATAATTAATTACGTGGGTATGAATTTATCTTGTTCAATAGGATGGTCATATGAAATACTAAAAATGTTAACTACCCAATTAGCATTAGTGTAATTAACACACCCATATACTATAAAAGGTGTTTATCAAAGATTATGTATCTAAGATCATCCAAAAAACATTTCAAAGACACCCATAAAAGGTATAACTAATAAATTAGTAACCACATGTGTGGCACCAATTTTTACAGGTAGATCAATATTACTAAGAACCTTTTGGGAGGTCCCATCAAATACTCTGACTAATCTAGTATATGGGTGTAAATCATGATGACCATGAACCAAATTATAAGTAATGTCATTGTAAAAACATTTTCACTTACACCATTATCAATAATAACACTATATATGGGGTTTTTTTCAAGGTATGATTGAGTGAATATAGTATGAAGATCATATTTAGCATCCTTAATTTCACTATCATTAAAGGAAATAGTAGCTTTCTAAACCATAGGAGGTATATGTCTCATGTAAGTACCAATGACCTCATCTAATAAGTGTCCATACTATGATGTATGAGGATGTGAATTATATGCCATTTTAACTTTTTTTCCTTTTTTGAATGGTTTTGAAAAGGATTATTAAATATTTTTTATTTATGGCTAATTCTTTTAGAGGGTAGTCAAATGTGATCTTTTGGTCATTGATGAGGTTGTGGGTCTTATGATTTAGTGTAAAACATCTATTTGTATAATTCTTAGTGCCTTGTTGATAGGCACAATAAGAATTTTCATCATATCCTTTGGGTAGAGGTATATTTAAATCAAACTTCTATAGGAGGAGAGAGAGATATAAGATGACACTCTAGCAACCATGGGAATAATGAAGTAGGAAGCTCAGGTAAATGTGTAAACTATCTCCTTTGTGATTTATATAGGACAAGATGATCAGGATATTGTGCAACTATGTTAACCATGGTGGTTTTTTCCTTTTTAGGATCATGAGATTTCACCTCATAACTTGGTTTAATTTTAAGCTTTGTACTAAATGTAGATGAAAATGGTGTGTTTGATACATACTTGAACTTGTTCAATGACAAGATTAATTTCATAGTGTTGTAAAACATGGCATAAGTCATCAAAATATTGATTTTTTTTTAAAACAATGGACTCAAGTAAAGGAGAAATACAAATTTTCATGAATATATCTTGTAATTCTTTGTCTATCATAGGGTTAGTCATTTTGTATAATATTATCTAATATCTCAATACATATTCATTAATTGGTTCATTAGTTACTTATGTTATCTTTGTAATTTGAGCATAAGAAACCTTTTTGGTAATACTAATAGAAAAGTGTGGCAAACATTTATCTATAAAATGTTTGAATGCTTTTGTAGATTGGGTATGTAAGTCATAAAACCACCTCAAAGTATAGTCCTTGAGGCTTATTTCAAATAATTAGCTGAAAATATTATCATTTTAAGCATAATCTAATCATGTTCCATATAAGGTTTGAATATTTTGTTCAAGATCACCCTTTCCATCATAAAATGTGAACTTAGGTGCAATAAATCTATTTGGCAAAGGGTACAAAGAGATCTATAGTGCAAAAGGGTTATGAAACACATATTGAGAATACATAACATGCGAATAATTTTAATCCTTTTGTTCAATGTTTCTAACCTTATCCTATAAGGTATTTATGAATTGAAGGACTGACTAAAGTATAAGAGCTCTTAGATTATGATTATCAATGTGATTAGTCACCATGGGGGCTAGAAACATGTTTTGAATAGTATTATGAATTGAATATAGTATTTTTATTGAGATAATAGGTAAGTTCATAATATATGTATCCATATTAGTTTAAGGGAAAAAATATTGGAACACATAATATATGACCCCATTCGATGTATTAAGTTGTAATGTGTTCGAGGGGATAGATGTATCCACTAAGCTTTTTGTATTTTTATCCTCGAGTATAATTTTTAATATTTTATCAATATCTTAATTTTTTTGTCTAATATGCTCATGAAAAATTACAATTACATAAAATTGGTCATTGTACACATGGTCAATATCATTGGTTTCCTTATTTTCATTATTAGAATCTTCTTTTAAGATAATTATTAGCTAATTTTGGCCCACATAAGAATATTTTTCCTAGAAATGGTTTGGATAGAAGAGTAGAGTTTTGGATGGAATGGGTGCACCAAAAGTAGGAGAAGATATCATATTGATTACAAAGCTTTTGAAACACTGTAATCAAGTTTAAAGTGCACTTTGTTGATATTTGAGAAGCAAGTCTTGAAATAGTTCTAGATTTGCAAGGGAAGAAGATCAATACGGTCTTATGGTGTTTCAAGAATTTAGGGGCATAAGAAAGATAGCATAATTTCTTATAATTTCATTGGAGCCTTCTAAAGAGACAACAATTTCTTACACAAGTCCAGAAGAACTAGATCACCATCAGCACATCACATAGAAATGAATGGGTTAGCTTTATTATGTATTTAATAAATTCACTTAGGGAATCAGTAAAGGCCAAAAGACCACAAATACATGATGTTTTTAATTCCAAGATCATCCTATACAAATTTCATATCTTGATGTCTTTTCTATCTCAAGATATAAAGCTTCAAAGTTAGACTTGTAAAGTGAAACATGTAAGTGATAAGTGTCCAAATCTTGGGAGCTAAAATCAAGATCCAATGATGAGAAGTTACTAAAAAATATAGTGGGTCCTAAATATATAATATCATGCATTTTTTCATGCATCAAATATCAATGCTGAGCATCAAGTCAAAAATTTAATAGAAACACATCAATGAGAAGTGTCAATATCTTAGGTACCTATGTTGATCTAATGAAAGACTTGTATAGAGCTCTAAAAGTGTCAATATCTAATGGTATGTGTTGATTGATAGAGTCAGTGGGTCTAGGAAGATCAATGATGCATCCTTAATTATACCAAAGTATATTGACATTAAGTGAGAAGTCAAAAGGTCAGTGGATTTCAAGGACAAATGAGAAGGTTCCAAGTGTCTCAACCATGTTAGAATGGAAAAATATCTATGGATCACATTCATTTGTATAAAGGCAGATTGATTATGCACATGAGGTCAAGAATTCAAAGGAATAATAGCAAGATCTAAATAAAAAATAAAGAGCTGAAAATTGGCACACTATGAGAAGCCTAGATTGAGATTAATAGTTGAATTTGAAAGTTGAAAGCTAAGGGACTTCAATAGAGGTCAAATTTGACTCAGGTCAAACTAGGGAAATTTTTTCAAAGGATATAATTAAAACTCAATTGATACCTCTATTGGAGGATCCAAAACATATGGATTAAACTTTTTTGTGTTTTAAACATGTAAAATAATTCCTTGGATTCCAAAAGATTTAAAAGTAGAATACATTTATTTATAACTAATATGGTTCTGGAAGGAAGCTATGTAGTCTATAATCTATTCATCAACATTAAGACTATAGGAAAACCAATAATTAAAATTGGTTTTCATCTACAGTAGACCTATTTTTATATATTGAGTTAAGGTATATTTTTGATTATGAAGGAGTGTCTCATCTTTTAATACAATCATAGCCTTTAAAAATAGGTACTTACTACTACTCAATGTAGACATAGCATGGCTTTGTTATATTTAAGATAAGAATATTTTTTCTTCACAAGTAGGCCAAGTGGAAGATAATATAAAGTCCCAAGATGGATATAATGTAGTTGAAAGATAGTTGGAGCATTTAATATATTTTTAATGTGCCTAATGGTTTTCTTCATAAACAAGATCATGACTCAACACCTTTATAAAACTATTATCTTCTAGAGTTTTTTTTCAGCCAATGAGGAGATTCAGGGGCTATTGGGGCAAATAAAAGGTTAACTTGTCAATAGAGAACTAGGGCTAATTTGATCAAAAGGTGTCAATCTCTAGGTTTTTTAAAAGAAAATCTCTCTCTCAATTCTGAGGACCAAAAAATATCATTTTATAAGGATATACCTTGTCAAAATTTGTATGAAATACATCTTGAATCATAAAGACTTTCTTTGCCTATCTATCCCCTCTAAATTGTGTTTAGTAAAGCTTGTGTATGATGGCATTATGAAGGAGAATATTCCATTCCCATTGTCCTTATGTCTTGCTCATTTTTAGGTGTCTTAGAGTTAGTTACAAGTCTCAATTAGTGTTCTTTATATCATTGATGCAAACTCTCAGTGTGTCTTATAACTCCTCTTTGCCTTCATTTTTATGCTTCCTAAACCTAGTTTTTGAAATACTTATGCAACTAGCTAGTTTTTTGAGATTATGTGAGATAGTATTATTTTATACTTCCTAAGTGTCTACTTCATGATTATGTGAGTTCTCATATAAATTTAGTGCATCACCATTTTAGCTTTATTAATATCCCTTTACCCCTTCTCTAACCATTTTCCTAATGCAAACATTAGTATTGGTGATCTATCAAGAGGAAGTTGGCCTTCACCAAAGGTTCAACCCCACCATAGGTGACCCATAGCCTAGGGTTGTTCACATATTGTAGATAAACTAGATAGAGCTTGAATAACCCTCTCTAAGGGTGAAAATTGATGTTACAATAGTTTCTAGCATGCCTAGTGAGACTACTTATAGTTCAAGAAGATTGGTTAAAATTATATGTTTGTTTGATCAATTTTTAGTAGTTATAGCTTCCAAGAAACAACATCTCATGAATCTGAAAGAAGATTCAACACTTTGTTAGTAGAGCAGTGACTACATATCATGCTAAAGGGGACTATAGGTAACCCCTTTGAATTCATTAAATTGCCTTTAAACTCAACAAAAAGATTAAGATTTACTAATACACACCCATATAAAGGAAACTTTATTCCTAGATCACTTTAAAGGCCTACCCTTTAAATAAGATCTTTGTTAAACCCTTTCATTGTCATGTTATCCCTTAGAGTTTTCCCCTTTGTGGCCTTTAATGGCCAAAGTCCTCTAGAGCTCCCTCAATATATCCTATTTTAGTATCAACTCTTAAAAGTGTCCCTTATTTTATTGGATACCAAGCTACAACCCATTCTAAACACCTCGTGGATATATCCAACTTCTACAACATTCATGATATCAATGTGTAAAATGTAGTGACTAGGTTATTGTCCATCTCTTTCAAAGGTAAATCCCTAGACTAGTATATAATCCTTAATTCTAATTCTATTACATCATGGGACTAATTAAGAGATGCATTGTGTAAAATATTTGAGGACAAAATTGACAATTTGTCACTTGTAGAGCAGTTAACCACAATAAAAAGAGCCCTTCATGAAGTTATACAAGATGTCAACATAAGGTTCCAAAAAATATGGTTTAAATTCCAAATATCTGTTAGTCCTACCCATAACTTTTCATTTATTTACTATTTTAAGGCCCTAAATAGTGACATTGAGATAATGATCTAGTCTATGGGAGGAAACACATTGCCAAATGAATATGAGGTGGCAATCAGAATAAAACATTATTTAGTGTAGGCTAGTAAGCTTACACCTAGACCACTAATGCCTTTATTCCCTATGATTAGACCACCCCAATTTATATTCATCTCCTTATTTTCATTCCTCTTATTCCTACAATTACTTCCATACCTTCACCTAAGCAAGAAAAATCTTCCACTAGTCAATCTAGTGATTTCCAAGAACAAAATAATTTCAAGAGCTTAAGATCTTGATCTAATCCTTGTTAAAAGAACTACTAAATGTTAAGAGGTAAAAATATTTCAATAGGCCTTACCAAGCCTCATATCAACCTTAAAAAAAATCTTATCAAGTAAATAGGCCACCCTATAAAGGAAAATTCCAAGGCCAAGGCCAAGGTCAAATATAAGGACAAGGGTAACCTAACTATGTTAATAAAAACAATTATAATCCAAATGCTACAATCACTTCCAACACTTTGGTCCCCATTCAAAACAATGTTTCTCAAGAAGTTGAGGGTACCATGCCTTGGAATTAGTATTTTTGGTAATCCATTATCCCAAACACTAATTTCACTCAAGTTGTGAATGATCAATGGCAATAGGTTGCCAATTATGGGTACAATAAAACTTTTATGAATCAAAACATAGAGGTACCCATGATGATAAAAACAAAAGAGCATGAACAAGGTCAAATCTGTGATCAAGGACCAAGCCAGTTGGGTGATACAATGGTGAATTATGAGAAATAAGATTGTTATGCAATCAATCAATAGGATAGTTCTAACCAAGCATACATCCCAATGGAAATAAATACAAGGTTCTAAATAAGGAACATGGATGGTAACCAAGAAGTAGTCAAAGAGCTTCCTACCATCACTCCTTCAATATAAAATCCACATGAACTTGCTACTATTCTAAACATTTTAATAGCTCTAAAGAACTAAAATAAATATAATGTTTTTGTCCCTCAAAACTCACAAACTCAAGGTGCAGTTGTGGATTGCAAATCATAACCAAAGGTTTTTCGTTCACCCATAAAAATTGTAAAATAAATGAAAAGGTCCAATGTGAGTGTGCCAATTTGGGATATGATCTCCATGACTCATCAAGTAGACATCCTCCAAGAAGGTTTATCAGGAATCAATGTTTCTAAGAAAACACCAATCAAGGAGAATGTGGTTCTCACCAATACAACCAAAGGACCAAATTAAAGGCAACTAGGTAAGGTAGTCAAACCTTCTCCCTGATACATTTAAATAATCATTGATGACTCTTTAGTGCACAATTTCTTGGTAGATAATAGGGATAGCACCTCAATAATTCTAAATTCTATAGCAGACCAGCTTGGTTTATAGTATGATCTACTATCTAAAGGAGTGTTTTAGATGGATGGATATTCCATCAAGCCATATAATATCATCAAGGACCACAACTTTACCTCACATGCTTGTCTAACTGTCTTAGTTTTTCAAGATGTGTTGATCTTAGATGTACCTCCTCATTTTCCCCTATGCCTATCTAGGGAATTCACTATAAATACAAGAGCTTATCTTGTATAATATTGGTCATACATAGAATTCAAAATAAGATATGGGCCAAAGCATCTATCAAGGCTAAGCCCATTGCACAATTCCACATAGAGCCTTATGTGATAGAGAACATAAACCTCAATTGCACCATCCTTGATGGGGATGAATTCATAGTTGCTAAATAATAAAACACTCATCTTGAAGAGATAATAGATATGTTATTGGATGAGCTATGGAATGAACATTAGTCAATTGATCCCTTGGAAGGATTTGAAGAAAGAAACATGGGTGTCTACTACTTATACGAATAGAATAAATCCATGCCATACCTTAGTAGACCTTAAGAAGATCCTAATGGATTATGAAAGATTTTATTTGACTGTCTAAGGAGAAAACATGGAGTGGGTGTAGGTGTAATGTTGGTATCGCCATCAAATGACAAGTATTTCTCTTCTTACAAGATCTAATTCAGTTATTATTTTAATATAGTGGAGTATGAAGGCCTTATCCATGGCCCTCAATGGGTTAATAATAGAGGAATCAATCAATTACAATTTTATGGGGGTGGTGAGATGATAGTGAACCAAGTTAGAGGCCAAAATATCACCAAGAATCCCTTGATGAAGTCTTAAAAACATAGAGTGTGGGACCTAATTGAGGATTTTGAGGTCATTAACATCTAAGCAATACCAAGGAAATAGAATGGATAAGCTGATAGGTTGTAAGCTATGGGATCTTAATTTGATATCTCAAATGAGTTAAAAAAGAATAATGTGCATCCACATGTAAAAGTGGTGGTAAGACTCTCAATGATAAATAATAAAGCTCATTGTTAAGTCTTTCAGAATGATAAGAAAATTGCCTATTTCTTGCAACAAGAAGCAGAGTTCTCCATAAACTAGGAAAATATTCAAAATCAATATGAGGAGTAAATAGTTCAATTGAGATCCAATAATATTCCAAAAGGGTTGGTCACCCTTGAAAGTCTCTTTCAATAAGGAAATCATATGAGAAAAGACAAGGTAGTGATGTCAACCAATGAAGAAAACTATTAAAGAGTCCTTATCTTCAAGGACAAGCTCCTCAATCTTGGGAAGGTAAGCACTAAAGCTAAAAGGCATGAATTCATAGAACTCTATAAATAATATGCATGCATCTTTTATTGTGAATATAGTGACCGAATAGGATTTAATCCCAAGATGGAACAACACACTATATAACTAGAGGTTAATGCTAAGCCTGTTAGGCAAAGTAAAGGGCTATAATCCACAAAATTCAAGAGCTTATGAGGAAAGAATTGAACAAATTAAAAGATCATCTTTCCCATAAATCACTCCTCATGGCTATCTAGTTTATTACTTATGAGGAATAAGAGTGGGCAAATTAGATTATATATTAACTTTAGGTATATGAATAGGGTTTCTTTGAAAGATTGCTACCCATTACCATCCATGGAGAAACTCCTTTAGATAATTGTTGGTTCAAAATGTTTTTCCCTTTTGGATGGGTATTCAAGTTACAACCAAGTGCTAGTAAGAGAGGAAGATTAGTATAAGACTACCTTCACAATAAAGTGGGGCACATATTCTTACCAAAATATACCTTTTGGATTGTCAAATGTTGGGACCACTTTCAAAAGAAGCATAGACATCAATTTCTAAGGGTTTCTAACTTAGATGGTACTAGTTTACTTAGATGACATTATAGTTTTATCCAAGAAGGCTAGTGAGTGAATGGACCATCTAAGGTTGATCTTCCAAAGATGTAGAGAGTATGGGATCTATTTAAATATTAGGAAATGTGTTTATTGTTCATGAGGAAACACATTTTGTCACATCATTTCAAAAGAAGGACTATATATTGACCCTGATAGAATAAGTTTTTTCTTAGCATTATCTCTATTGAATCACAAGAAAGGAATCTATAATTTCCTTAAGAAAATAAACTTTGTGAGAAAGCTTATACCTAGTTTTTCAAACTTGGTCAAACCCATCACCACCATGTTGAAAAAGAGCTAAGTGTTTTCTTGGTCAAATGAAGATAAGGAGGCATTTGAGGCCATCAAACAAGTTATTTCCCAAGCACCCTCACTCTTGAATCATGATTTCTCAAAGGATTTCATATTATACACCTTTGCCAATATTGAAAATATATTATCCATGCTAATGCAGAATAATTGTGAAGGACATGAGAAGCTAATTGCCCTTTTTAGTCAAGGGATGAAGGGATATGACG
Organism: Torreya grandis; assembly: GCA_037957365.1. Lineage (NCBI taxonomy): Eukaryota > Viridiplantae > Streptophyta > Pinopsida > Cupressales > Taxaceae > Torreya > Torreya grandis. The sequence continues at coordinate 3,251,369 of JARHVA010000766.1, read as the reverse complement.
TGAGGTAAAATTTCATATAAAATTAGGTTCTTGTGGATTTGAGAAGCCTCAAAATGTTTAGGATAATGTTTTCAAATATAAAGATTCATCTTAAGGTGTCTGATCCTAGAGTGAGGGACTTTCTCCTCAACAATGATTTGAATGTGAAAAGAGCAAGTTGGATTACCAAGGTCATGGAGTATGATGTGGAGATCAAAGTCACCAAGATGATAAGAGGAAAATTATTTTATGATCATATGGTGGATGACCTTTAAGAATACAAAGAATTTATTTTGGTAACACAAGAAAACTCATAGGTAGATGCACCTCCACTTCATAAAATATAGATCCAAGATATGACACATTTATTGATGATAGGAGAATGCCCTCAAGGTTTGGATAGAGAAAAAATAAGGTATTTTAGGATTCAATCCATACCTTATGCATTAGTTGATGGTGTTATTTTTATAAGGGACATCAATGGGTTACTTCTTAGGTGTATTGATGACAATCAAGTGATAAAGATCTTAAATCAATTTCATGATGGTCCTGTAGGAGGCTATTTTCCTCCAAGAACTACACAAGAAAAGGTAATGAGAGTTTGTTATTACTAGCTAGGATTTTAAAAATATGCCTATGCATGCATTAGAAAATTTGATAAGTGTGATATCTTTATAGGATAGTAAAAATTAACAGCTCTTCCACTCAACCCAATCTAGGTGGATCAACCGTTCATGTAAAGGGGGTTAGACTTCATAGGAATGATAAATCCACCTTAAATTGTAAGACATAAATGGGTACTCACTAAAAATAAATACTTAACCAAGTGGGTGGAATAAATTTCCTTGAAATAGTATAATGAGATAGTAGTATCATACTTTTATGACAACATAGTAACTAGGTTTGGTGTCCTAGATAGTATAATTATAGATAATGCCTTATCATTTATTGGTATAAAGACATGTAAATGGGCACTTAAGTTAGGAATATACCTCATTCCATCCTCCAATTACTATCCCCAAGGTAATGGATTGGTAGAGTCAAAAAATAAGAAATTGATAAGGATTATCAAGAGAACTAAGGAAGAGAATCAAAGATTATGGAATACAAAGCTAAGGATAGCCTTATGGACTAATAGAGTGACTACCAAAGCTACCATTAGAAATTATTTATATGTCCTTGTATATGGGAAAGAAGCCAAATTTCCCATTTCTATTGAATTACCTACATTTGATTTATCCCATCAGTTTGGGTTGATGGAGAGTGAGCCTATAAATGTGAGTATGATAGGGCTCATGGAGCTTGAATAAACTAGGGACCTTAAAATGAATACATTAGAGTCACATCAAGCTCAAGTTAAAATAGACTTTGAGAAGAGAACCATAGTAAGGTAATTCAAGGAAGGGGACCTGGTCCTTAAATGGAACTCAAATAATTCCAAGCTAAGAAACCATATCAACTTTGACAACTTATGGAGTGGTCCTTTTTTGATCCATGGATACAAACAATATAATGCTTTTCAATTTGCCCAACTAGATGGAGAGGTATTACCCATCCCAATCAATGGAATTCATTTAAAGCCTTGTTTATATAAGATTTTGAAGCTATTATGTGATATTTAAAATATTTATACTAGTTTTATATGATTTACTCTAAGTGCCTTGTGCACATTTCCTTTCAGTTGTGTGTTTCCCTTTCAATAAGTGCCTTGGGCATAATTATATGTTTTTATTTTTTGTTATTTTTAATTCAAATATAATTTTTAAAAAGGGTTATCCTTGAGTCTATTTCACATCAGCTAAGATAAAAGGCTATGAATCTATATACCTTATAGATCAGTTTATGGATACTAGTCTTTTCATAGCATGCAATTCTAGGATGTCACTAGAAATCAAATTTTTTCCCATAAAGGATATTTTTGCCTAGAAATGGTTTAGATAGATGAGTAGAGTTATAGATGGAATGAGTGGAACAAAATTAGGATAATAAGATCTCATATTTCTTCCAAATATTTTAAAACACTTTAAGAAAACTTAAAGTGTAATTTGTTGATATTTGAGAAGAAAGTCTTAAAATAGATTTAGAGTTGTAAGGGAACAAGACCAGTAGGGTCTCATAGTGTTTCAAGAGCTTATGTGCATGAAATATATTTCATAAACTCTTAGAATATTATTGGATCCCTCTAAAGATACAATAATGTTTTTCACAAGTCTAGAAGAATGAAACCATCATGAACACATCACATAAAACCAAATGGGTCAACTTGATTGTGAATTTAATAAATTAAATTAGGGAATCAATCAAGGATAAAATACCACATAGACATGATGATTTGATTTCCAATATCATCCTCTAAAAATTTCATATCTTAATGTATTTTCTATCTCAATATATAAAGATTCAAAGTTAGATTTATAGAGTGAAATGTGTGCGGAGATATCAAGTTTAAGGTTCATGAAATATCCATATGAATTCAAATGTTTCCAAGGTGAAGGTGAAAGTGAAAAGTATCCTAATCTCATGATCTCAAGTCAATATCTAATAATGAGTGAAAACTAACAAATATAATGGGTCTTGAAGATCTAATGGTACACATTTGATCATGCATCAAAGATCAAAAGTGAGCATCAGGTTAGAAAGTCAACATAAACACATTGATGACAAGAGTAAAGATATCAGGTACCTAAATCAAGATATAATATTGTGTATTGACTGATAGAGTTAGTAGGTCTAGGTAGATATATGGTACATGTCTTATCATACCAAAGTAGATTGATGGTGAGCAAGAAGTCAATAGGTTAATGGATATTAAAGATAAATGTGAAGCTACCAAGTGTCTCAATCATGTCAGACTGGTAGAATATATATAGCTCACATTCATTCATATAGAGGTAGATTGATGGTGCACATGAGGTCAAGAAGTCAAAGAGATGATAGTATGATCATGAGAATGAATAAAGAGCTGATAATTGGTATATTATGAGAAGACCAAATCGAGATCAAAGGTTGAAATTGAAAGTCAAAAGCTAACAGACTTCAATATAGGTTGAAATTAAAAGTCAAAAGCTAATAGACTTTAATAGAGGTTGAATTTGAATCAGATTAAACTAGGACAATTTTTTGAAAACATGTCATTAAATCTCAATCAAGACCTCTATTGGAGGATCTAAAATATATAGAATCAATTTTCTTATGTTTTAAAAATCACGTGAAATAATTATTTGGATTTCACAAGATTTAGAAGTAGAATATCTCTTTTTATACCTAATATGGTTCAAGAAAGAAGCTATGTAGTCTATAAGATATTCATCAACATTAAGACTGTAGGAAAACCAATAATTGAGATTTTTTTTCATCTATAGTAGACCTATGTTCAGATATTGAGATGGGGAAAATATGTGATTATGAATGAGCATCTCATCTTCTAATATAGTTAAATCCTTGACAAACATGTAATTACCACTACTCAAATCAGACATAACATGGCTCTATGAGATTTAAGATATGAATATTTTGTCTTCACAAGTAGGCCAAGTACAAGATAGTTTAAAGTCCTAAGATGGAAATATGATAGTCGAAAGGTAGATATAGAATTTAATTGATTTGTAGGGTGCCTAAGGTAAAATTCATAAACAAGATCATGAGTCACCACCTTTGAAAAACTATTGTCTTCTAGTGCATTTTTCTTAGCCAATGAGAAGATTTAAGGGATATTAGGACAAATAAAAGGTTAACTTGTCAAAAGAGAATTGGGGCCGATATGATCAAAAAGTGGTAGTTCAATTAGTGATTTCTATAATCATACTCCATTTTCTCTCTCCTTTTTCTCTTATATTACCCATTCTTTCCATTTGTAAGCTCTCTCTCAGTTTTTTAGATGAAAATATCTCTCTCACTTTGGATAAGAAACTCTGTCTCAATTCTGAGGAGCAAAGACTCTCATTTCATAAGGCTGGACCCTATCAAAATTTGTATGAAAGACATCTTGAAGCAATAAAGACTTTTTCTTCCTATCTCTCCCCTCTAAATTTTGTGTAGCAAAGCTTGTGTATGATGCCATTTGAAGGAGAATATTCCATGCCCATTTTTCTTATTTTCTTCAATTTAGTTATAGGTCTGAATTAGTGTTATTCTTTTCATTGATTCAATCTCTCAGTGAGTCTTAGAACTCCTATTTGCCTTCATTCATTGATTCCAGAACCTAGTTTATGATATACTTATGTAACTATCTAGTTTTGTGATATTATGTGATCTACTATTATATTATGAATCCTTAGTTTTTACTTCATTCTTATGTGATTTGTCATTTAAATTTGTTGCATCAGCCTTTTAATTTTCTTAGGAGCCCTTTACCCCTTCTCTAACCCTTTTCATTGTGCAAGCATTGGTATAGGTGATCCATCAAGAGTAAATTGGTCTTATTTAGAGGTTTAACTCCAACATAAGTGATCTATATCCTAGGGTTGTGCCCATAGTGTAGCTCAATTGGAGAGAGATTGAAGAACCCTCTCCAAGGGTGAAAATTGATACTAAAACATAACCCTATCAATATTTTTCATTTTCAACAAGGGTATCATCATGATCCAAGGTGTGAGATCCCTCATTAGTTTGAGACATATTATATGGGTTGAAAGGAAGCTCAATATGCTCAATAGACACACCCCCCAATCTAGTGATAAACTTAGGTTTCATGAAAAATAGTACTAATCAAAAATGAAAAGTACAACAATCTAAAACCCTAACTAATTCAAAACCCTAGGAACAAAAAACATACATTCATAGAGATTAGGTTCACCAAATGTTTAACCCTAATTTAGATAAGGATAATATTTAGTGGTTAAGGTTAAATTTTTATAAATGATAGGGAAAATGGTGAATATCAGATTTATAACAAGCCAATTAATGTGATAAACTTAGATATACCATATACTAAATTTTTAAAACAAAGATAGGCTATTAATTAAAAGTACAACTATGATAGATATATAAGTTACAAATAAGATAGTACTTAGTTTTTTATGATGATAATACAATTATGGATATGGTATAGGTAGGAACCAGGTAAGAAATATATTCTAGATAAATTGTTATATTCTAGATCTGATGCCTCTACCTATTTAGAAACTTGCATCATCATGGGATAGTTGAATTAAAACTAGTGTTTGAGTTTAATGCTAGTGTCATGTATGGAATGTGTGTTCAAACATGATGAGACCACCTATATGCTTATGTTTTTATCTTTACATTTGCTCTAATGCATTTATATCTAGGTCATGGATAATCACTCCTAGTGAAATGGAAAAACCCTAGCTTTACATCTTCAATGTGACCTTGAAAAAAATGGGTTAATAAGCACATGGTGTTGTGTTGACTCGCAATGACCCCATTGTCAAAGGGCATTGCCTACATAGCCAATACTCTAGAAGAGGGCCTCAGAATCATGTAGTTATCCCCTACATGTTTGATTGTGTGTGAATAATGTAATGTGTAAATCAAGTATAACAATGACATAGATTATAACTTATAAAATATGACATTATGATTTCTTATTTAATACTTTAGACTTATATCTAGGTTGTTCTTTTGACTGATATCATAATAGGGATGAATATGAAAGCTTTTGGTAACTTAAGTACTCTTGTTGTCTAATTGTTGGGTGAAGATAATGAGGATTTATATTGTATTTAAACCAATCCTATAAGAGATAAATCACATTAAAATACTTATTCTAACCATTGTAATACATTTCATTTGAAAATTATATGACTTTATGTCATTAAACACTTACATCAGGATAGGATAATAATGCCAACATTACTATCTAACCTGAATGTTAATGTCCAAGGAGAAGGAGAGTAAGTATAGGATCATAACTTTTAGTTGTTTAAGATAAGCATATTTTAAGAATCTAGGAAAAATAGGATGTTTGTTTCATCAATATAAGGCTTGTCAGACTAAGAGATAGGCCAAGAAATACAAGATAGAGAAGATGCAAGGGTTGAAGAAGCAAGTCATGTGTATAACTAAGAATAATAATCAATGTCATGAGTTTTATAATTGTAACATACTAAGGAGATAGATAATAAAAAAATATCATATAAATATCTTATGGTAGATTAATAACTTCAAAACATTTTCAAAAAAAGTTTTCTTGCTCCTTTACATGAGTCCATAATTTTCAAAAAAAAACCTTTGATGACTTATGCAATGTTTTTTAGAACCATGAAATGAAACTTATGTTATTTAAAAAAATTAATTATGTAGAAAACACATTGAATACATCTACATCTAATACAAAGTGATAAGACAAAACCTCTTGATCCTCAAAATAAAATAACCACCACTACTAATACAAATTCATAGTAACCTAATGAACTTGTTGTATCCAATCTACTAAGGAAAAAATTTACACACATGAGTCTCCCACTTTATTAATGCCTTGAATAATAAATTTTCATCTTATATCTCTCCCTCATCCTATATAGGTTGATATGATTAGGCATTTACCCAAGGGATATGATGTGAATGCTTATTATGATCATCACTACGGACCAAGGCATTCTATGAATAGATGTTTTTCCTTGAAATAAAAGATACAAGACCTTATAAATTACCAAAATATTAAATTTAATGATCCTCCAAAGGAATAAATTTCACAACATACTAGTCACTATAAATAAAAGATATTTAATAATCTTTTACAAGACCATTCTAACAAGGATGTAGTGGTGCAAATGGTATATTATGTACATTCTATTTGATCACACTATGAGGACCCACTAGATGGGATTATTGACACCTATATGTGGCATAAACCTCATATTATTAGAAGAACTTATATTATTTTTAATGATAGTGACATTAAGGATAATGAATCTAATATTAATTCTTTATTCATTCAAGCATACTTGATCACCAACCTCTATGCAGTGTTATGATTGATAATGGTAAAAGTGAGAATTTATGTATCATAAAATTACTTACACACTTAGGTTATACTCATCATGATATACACCCTATATCAATTACAAAATTTTATGGGACCTCAAAACATGTTCTTAGTGATATTTAATTACATTTATAGTTGGGTCCCACACATGTGGTTACTAAATTTTAAATTATACCTTCCACACGTGTCTTTTATATGTTATTAGGATGCCTTTAGATATATACCTTGTTATCAATAACTTATATAGTGTATGTGTGTGTTAAATACATTCATTATAATTGAGTAGTTATTGTTTCCATATTTCCATGTGAGCATCCTTTTGAATAAGAGAAATTTATACCCAAACAATTAAATATTAATCCAAATAAGTTTAATCCACTTAAAAAGGGTAAGAAATAGACAATCCATTTTACAAGATAGAGAGTATTTGAGAGACCATTACATCATAGATCCACATTGGGTTCCATAGAGTACTTATCTTCTACACACCAAATTCAAATATTTAGAGCACACACACATGTTCCTATTATTATTATTCCAAAAAAACCAAAATAGACTCAATTATGGGTTCCACCTATTAGTTCTATTATTTATTCATGATAAAAAATTCCTATTTTACATACATAGAGCATTCAAAATGCTATAATAATAGATATTACACCTATACATGCTCCTTTATAGTGCCTCTACTTTATTACACTCGATTCATAGTGGGAAGATATCCATGACCATTCTTTACATGTGATCATAGGGTAGTCTCTTCAAATATTTGAAATATATACCAAAAAAACAAAAAATCACAAAACCAAAAATATTTTAAGCATATGCATATTCTATTGGATTCTTGGAATATATGTGTTAGTTCTATGTTGATGTATTTTTAAATTATACATTCCACACATGTATTTTATATGTTATTAGGATGCCTTTAGATATATACCCTTTTATCAATACCTTATATAGTGTATGTGTGTGTTAAATACATTCATAATAATTGAGTAGTTATAGTTTCCATATTTCCATATGAGCATACTTTTGAATAAGATAAATTTATACCCAAATAATTAAATATTAATCCAAATAAGTATAATCCACTTAAAAAGGGTAAGAAATAGACAATCCATTTTACAAGGTAGAGAGTATTCGAGAGACCATTACATCATAGATCCACATTGGGTTCCATAGAATACATATCTTCTACACACCACATTCAAATATTTAGATCACACATACATGTTCCTATTATTATTATTATTATTATTCCAAAAAAATTAAAAAAACAAAAAAAACTCAATTATGGGTTCCACCTATTAGTCGTATTATTTATTCATGATAAAAAATTCCTATTTTACATACATAGAGCATTCCAAATGCTATAATAATAGATATTACACCTATACATGCTCCTTTATAGTGCCTCTACTTTATTACACTCGATTCATAGTGGGAAGATATCCATGACCATCCTTTACATGTGATCATAGGGTAGTCTCTTCAAATATTTGAAATATATACCAAAAAAACAAAAATTCACAAAACCAAAAATATTTTAAGCATATGCATATTCTATTGGATTCTTGGAATATATGTGTTAGTTCTATGTTTATGTATATCATATTAATTACCTCTACATACACATGTTTCACACTTATATTTTAGTGTGATATAGGCATACCCAAATACATGATATATGTACTTAAGGATGTTGAGATTTACCTCTTTTCATGTCATCGAGATGTTGGGGGTATCCACCTTGTATAATGATGATACATCTAGGTTATATCATATTATGGTCACTATACATTATTATGTTTGAGATTATATGAACTTACACATGAATTTATCCATTAGTATATCTTCTATAGTTTACTTGATATGTTATGTACTTGAGATTTTTTGCTAACACATTTGATCCATGGGTTACTATGATATGTTTATGATAGTTGTTTATGTTTTCATTTATAAAATTTCTTGACTATATTGCCTTTTTTTTGTTTTGTTTATTGATCACTTGAATATACTCCATTTTTTTTACCAACATGCCTTTGCTTTCTTATTTGACATTTGAATATATCATTACTTGTGGTATGGACATTTGAATATATCAATCTTGCCTTTGTGGACATTTGAATCATGTTCATTCAATTGTGAATAATTTGAACATGTCCCTTATTTTTAGTCTCCTCAGACCATAATATGTTCAATTAATTTTGAGTTTTATTATGTGTGTGTTTGGTTTCTTGTTGAGCTTATACTGTTACTATTTAGATGTTTCCATGATCTTTATCATGAATATTAGGCCTTGATGTGATCATATTATATGCACTTCAATGATAAATTTACCTAGACATGTCCTTATATATTCTACATGGTTCATTCATTTTTATATGGTTATATTATCCTTTTAAGGTGAATAGACTACCAATTTTTATCTTCCCTCACCTCAAATGGTGATATATCAATGGAGGCATGCCATAGAATAATAAATTCCACACACTCATAATTTCAAATTTAGTGGGGGTATAAAATATATACATGGATTCCACATGTTCAAAATATAAATTTCAATGGGGTCATGTTTTGTAAACATTTTATCCATACTTATTGAGTATTCATCATCTCTAGATTATAGTGGGGACATGTTTTGGAAACATGTCCTCCACATTGGCACTTATATCAGTTTTTATTTTTAGATTATATTGGGGGCATATTTTTTAAACATGTCATCCAAATTGGTACTTATATAAATTTTCATTTTTAGGTTATAATGGGGGCATACTTTGGATGCATTTTCTCCACACTTACACAGTTTTCAAACTGGCCATATTACATAATTGTATGATTCAAATACACATTTGTGGTAGAATATTATACATTTGTACCATAATTGTACATATTTTCATCATGATACATATGTAAGGTTAATATTATATTCAATGCGGGCCTAATATTGAAAAATAAATTTCTTTTTAGATTTAGAACACTTTTAGGGACTCTCACAACCCACTAGGTCAGAGTTTTACAGACTATATTGAGCCAATCTACTATAGTAGTTGGTTCATTATTTAATATGATTAAGGTGATTAAATAACTCAATATTTTAAATTTTTTACATTGTAATTTATTTTATCTTCTAGCATCACCATTTTGATAATATGAGTTAACTTGGTTCACTTACACTCACCAGGTTATAAGTATGATTGGGTTATATAATTTATCTAGTCTCAACTACCAGGTGATAATACACATTTTATCTAAAGTTGAGAGCATGTGACCTCATATATTTATCTCTCTCTATATATACTTATATACATGAACTTTCTATATTTATATTTGTCTTAATCTCAATTTTAGTGATTCATAATGATACATATTTCAAATGAAATTTACAAAAGGCAATATGGTTACAAAGATACACATGTGTACTCTTAAAAATTGATCTCTTTCAATTCAAATAGTTTAAATGTTTTAAATTTCATTTTATATGCACAAATTATATACTATTTAATTCTTTTAGTTATAGGTCAGTGAGTAAGAAAGCACTCAAATTGGACTCAAGAAAAGGCAAGGCACCCATGTGCACATTCATTTCCTTTAAACTATAAATTACATTACTATAATAAGGGGAAATTTATATTATATTTATGATAAATAACCTTATTAATATACACTTGGAAAAACTAGAACTTGGTTTTTACTCTTAGTTCTAGATAATTTCCCACTCTTTTAAGTCTTCAATTTTCTCTCTATTATGATTTTTGGCCTATATCTTAGTCTGACCAGTCTTATTTTGATGACACAGGCCTTATATCTTGCCAAAAATGTTTAAAAACTATTTATCTTGTATATATAAAAGTCTTAGATCTACACCTATTTTATAATTTATTGGACACTTACGTTTGAGTTAGACACTTGTGTGGACACAAGTGTCCTTACCTAATGAAAGTGTCTCGTTCTCTGAATTCATCTATTTTTAAAATGAAACATATCCTAATGGTCATTATAAGTTATATTATGTGATATATTCTCCAAATGGATTTGTATAGATATAATATCAATCCTCATTCATTCTTCACCTAGTACATATCAAGACAACTTATTAAAATCATTATATTAAACATTAAAGTGAGTAAAGCTTTACTATTTTCTCTTATATCCATATCAGTCATAGGAATAACACATATATACATATTAATTACTAAGTGAATAGTCCAAGAGCTACATTTTCCAAATTACAAGCTAGGTCATTATTTTACTTGTTTAGAACATATTATATGATTTAAACACAAGCCACCATGTAGGGTATAACTACATAAGTTTGAGGTCCTATTAAGAGTATTATCCATGTAGGTAGCACTCATTGACATGGATTTATTTGGGGAAACTTGACATCGTGTGATCACTAACCCATTTTTACCATAGCCAATATGAAGATAAATAACTATGGTTTGATCATTTAACAAGGAGTAACATTCCATGACCTATATATAAATGAAACATAGAGAAGGTGATGATAAATACATAATCATTTAGGTGGTCACATCTTGTTTCAATAGTTATTTTATATTGTACACCTTTGCATAATATAGACAATAACATTAACATAACTATACAAGGCTAACACAAGTATCCATAGCTACAGAGGAATAAAATCCAAAATTTAGTGAGTATTATTTAATACACTTCCATTATAATTATTACTTATTTTATATATATATATATATATATATATATATATATATATATATATATATATATAACATTAGAACCAACTAAATATCTTATATATTTGTCATTAAAATATCTATCAGATATACTTTCCATTTTAGCATATCTCACCATAATAAATTCAATATATGTTCTATATCAATTTTGAAATAATTATTCTTCTATATATAATTTTATCACCCTTTTTCTTATTCATTTATAGATATTAACCATATATACCAATATTAGGATCCACATCAAATTTATGGTTAAAATTTGGGTGAACCCGATTCATATAAATACAATTTTTTTTATTCATATTGTTTTAAGTCAACTAGGGTTTTAGATTATTGTACTTTTAATTTTATAATTATATTATTTTACATGAAAGCTATTCCTATCCCTATATTCTTAGGTGTGCTTATTTAACACAATGATTTTTCCCTCATACTACCTAATATGTCTCAAACTAATGAGGAACATAACCCTATGGTCCATGTTGATACCCATGTTGATAATGAGCATCATGTTGATGAAGTTACCATAGAGGAAGGTTTTGAAAATTAAAAACATAAATGTAATGTAATTAATGAACATGAATAAATAGATCATGAGTAAGTGCAAGATATTGCATTGTTTTGTGATTGTATTCATCAAAACCTTTAAGATATTGATGAACTCTTAAAAACTATATTAAAAACTAAAAATTTAAAAACCATAGATGATCAATTAGGTCCATCTATTGATCATGATATATGATTTATGGCTCATACCCATATACCAATGACCCTCCCTTTAATCACATTACCACTTAATACTTTTGATGGGGGCACATGATATGTATGTCAACCTTTGTTTATTGAAATCACTATTGCTACAACTACCATGGAATTAACATTTGGTTCAAATCCAATATTAGTTTCAATACCTATTACTAATCAAATCATGTTCAATTCCCCTCTGGTGACTAATCAACCTACTAATATAAACCCTAATGGGTCGTAAGTTTAAACTCTATTTCAAGTTATAAAGACCATAGGGGAAAAGGTTACAAATATTAAACAAAAGGCTTTATGTTATCCTCATGATATTAGTTTAAAATATGTTTTTCATAACCATATTTTACTTGAGATATATTTTTACCTTTTTCTAACTAGTTTTATTTCACCTAAGTTCCCATTTTATAATGGAAATGGTGATCCTAAGAAATATTTTTAGCATTTCTTTGAAATATGCCTTTATTATTCCTCTAATGATAATATTTTATCCAATTTATTTCCAAGGATACTTAAGGACTATGATTTGAGGTGGTTCTATTATTTACTTCTGTAATCCATGAAATCATTCAAAGCTCTTGCAAATCAGTTCTTGTAATAATATTTTATTAACATTACCAAAAATGTTTACTATGCCTAAATTACAAAAAATAAATAAGAAACAAATTAACCTATCAATGAATATGTCTTCAGGTACAAGAAAAAATTCTCTAAAATGACCAAACTTATGGTAGATAAAGAACTTAAAGATATTTTCAAATAAATTTTGCCTATTCCTTTACAAAAGTCCATTATTTTCAAAAAAAAGAAATCCTTTGATGACTTGTTCCATGTTATTTAAGACCATGAAATGAAAATTATCTCATTGAAAAAAATTAAATATGTTTCAAACATACCAACCACATCTACATCCAATGCCAAGTTTACAATCAAACCAAGTTATAAGGTAAAACATGTTGAGCCTAAAAATGAAACAACCACCATGTTTAATATAGTGTCATAGTATCCTAATTATCTTATCTTATCTAATTCATCAAGGAGATAATTTCCACACTTACCTGAGTCTCACACTTCATTACTCCCATGACTAATAGTGTGTCATCTTATATCTCCCCATCATCTTATAAAGGTTGATATGAGTAGACCTTTACCCAATGAATATGATGTGAATTCTTATTGTGATTATCACTAGGGAATAAGGAATTCTAAAAATATATATTTTAACTTGAAACAAAAAATCCAATATCTTATTTATTAACATAATATTACATTTGATGATCCTCCAAATGAATTAGGTTCATAACCTAGTGATCACCAAAAATAGAAGATATTTAACAATATTCTAAAAGACCATTCTAAGAAGGATACAAATGTACAAATGGTATATAATGCATATCCTCCTCCATCACACTATGAACATCCGATAGATGGGTTTATTGGTACCTATATGTATCATAAACCTCCTATGGTTTAGAGACCTTCTATTACTTTTGATGTTAATGAGATTAACTATGATGATTCTAATTTACATTATTTATTCATTCAAGCATATCTTTATCACTAACCTCTACACATTGTTATGATTGATAATGGTGAAATGAAAACATTTTTACCATGGAATTACTTACACACTTGGGTTATATGCATCATGATCTATACCCTTCTACTAGATCAGTTAGAACATTCGATGGGACCTCATAACATGTTCTTGGTAAGATTGATTTACCCTTATAAGTGGGTGTGTTGCAAATACAATTACAAAATTTTAATTTATACCTTCCACAAGTGTTTTTTATATGTTATTGGGATTTGATTGGATACATAACTTCAAGCATTACCTTTTACAATGCATGGGTGTTTTAAGTACATTCACGCCAATCATATAATTATAGTTTTTGGAGATACATATGAATACCCTATATATTTAATTATCAATCCTACTAAGGATAATCCACTATAAAATGGTAAGAAATAATAAATCCCATTTACTATGTGTCTAATCCTTAAAATATCATTACATCATATATCCATAATGATTTACACAAAATTTTCATCTATTACACATCACATTTAGATATCTAAAACACCTACGCATGTTATTATTGATATTGTTCCAAATAAACCATCAAACAATCAAAGATGGTTTTAATAAACCCATACACATATTAATCCTATTATTTATTCATGACCATAGAGTCTTATTTTACATACATATAACATCCAAGATACTACAGTGACAAATATTGCACATATACATGTTCCTTAAAAGTGTCACCATTTTATTACACCAGTCTCATAGTGAGGAGATATCTATGAGAATCCTTTAGATGTGATCATAGGGTAGAATATTCACATATTAAAAATATATACCAAAATAAAAAATAAAAACCAATTTTTAAGCATCTTCATATTTTATCAGCTCCTTGGCATCTATGTATTAGTTCCATGTTGATGGATAACATATTAGTTACATAAACATACACATGTGTTCCATGCTTCTATTTGAGTGTGATACAAACATAAACACAAACATGATCTATAAACTTATGGATGTTGGGATTTCTCTCTTATCACATCACTAGGATGTTTGGGGCACCACCTTATTTGATCATGATACGTCTAGGTTAATCATTATATGGTCACTTTACATTATAATATTTGATATATTTTTAAATTGCACATTACTTTATCCATGCTTATATATTCTACATTGTACTTGATATGATATGTAATCGACATTTTTTTATAATACATTTAATCCATGGGCTATAATGATATGTTTTTCTCTCATTTATGTACTTCCTTGAGTGTTTTTCCATGCTATTATATTCTTTGTTGATATTTTAAATATGCTCCATTATTTGTATCCTCATTCCTTTGTTTACTTAATTGAAATTTTAATATGTCATTGATTATGGTATGGAAATTTTAGTATGTCATTATTTCCTTTGTAGACATTGGACTAAGTCATGTCCTTTTCATTATGTGGCATTTGAACATGCCCTTATTTTTACTCTCCTTGGACCATCCTCTTTTGACTTGATTTTCATTTCTCTTATGTGTGTGTTTGGTTTCATTTTGAGCTTTTAATATTACTATTTTTATGTTTCCCTGATCATTATCATGCATCCTAGGCATTTATGTGATAAAATTATATGTGCTTCAATGACAAATTTACCTATACATATCCTTATATATGTTACATGGTTCATTCATTGTTATATGGTTATCTTTTCCTTTTAAAGAGAGATAACTAATAGTTTATATCTTCCCTCACCTCAAAGGGGGGAATATCAGTGGAGGCATGTCATAGGGGCATGGATTCCACACATTCATAGTTTTAGGCTAAATGAGTCATGCTATATAGACATGGATTCCACAAGTTCACAATATCATATTTATTAGAGGAATGTTTTGGAAAAATGTTCTCCACACTTTCTTTTTATTAAATATCTCTAGATTATAGTGAGGAAATGTTATGGATAAATGTCCCCCACATTATCACTTTTATTAGTTTTTAGCTTCAAATTATAGTGGGGAAAGGTTTTGGAAACATATCATCAAAATTGCCACTTATATCAGTTTTGATTTTCAGATTATAGTGGGGGCATGATCTCAAATCATGTTCTCCACACTTACATATTTTAAAATTGGACAAATTGCATAACTATATGATTCATATACACATTTATGGAAAAATACTATACATTTTTACCATCATTATACACAATTTTAACATGTATCATATCTAAGGTTCATATGCTACGTAATGTCTACCTAATATTTTAAAATAAAATAAGTTTAAAATTAAAAAATTTAATGGACTCTGACCACCTACCAGGTAAATATTTTATGGATTATATTGAGCCAATCTACTATAGTTGTTGGTTCACTTATTAGTATGGTTAAGGTGATTCAATCACTCAATCTTGAATTTGTTTTAGGTTTCAATTAATTATATCATCCAACCTCACTAGTTTGATAGTGTAAGTTGACTTGATTCACTCACACTCACCAATATTATAATTATGATTGGGTTGCATTATTGAGCTAGCCTCAATTGCAAGGTGATAATCCAAATTTTCTCCATGGTTGGTGGAATGGGTCCTCATATGTTTCTATCTATCTATATATCCTTAGATATATTCACTTTCTAGATTTATATTTTTCATAATCTCAATTTTAGTGATTCATAATTATACATATTTCAAATAAAAAATTCAAAAGGAAAGATGGTTGTATATATACATGTGTACTCATAAAAATTGAGCTCTTTTAGTTTCAATCATTTCAACATTTTCAATTTAATATTATATTCACTAATTATATATTATATCATGCTCTTTGTTGTATGTTAGTCACAATAAAAATACTCAAGTTATACTTAAGATAAGATAATGCCTTATGTATACCTAGGCATAGATTACTTTATTTTAATCTAGAAATTAAATTACTAAACTAAAGCGGGGGGGAATGTAGATGATATTTGTGAACTATATAGCACCTCATATTTTTAAACTTGGTAAAATCAAACCTTGGTTGTCCCTATCAGTTCTATACCATTTCCCACTTCTTCAAGTCTCATATTTGCTCTCTTTTTTGCCCCTTGGCCTATCTCCTAGTTTAAAAAGTCTTATGTTAATGAACTAGGCCTTCTCTCTTGCTCATAATTCTTAAAAACATATTTATATTTAATATTTTAAAGTTCAAAAAATACACCTAATTTCTAATTATTTGGACACTTGCATCCTAGTCATACACTTGTGTCAACACAAGTGTCTTTACCTGATGCAAGTATCTAGTATCCTAAATTCATCTAATTTTAAAATTTAATGTATCATAATGGTAAATATAAGTGATATTATGTGATATATTCTTCAAATGGACTATTATAGATATAATATCAATCTTCATTCATTCCTCACCTAAGGCAACTTATAAAAAACCAATGTATTAAGCATTCAATGGATCAAATCTTACATATTTTATCCTATTATATGAATTACTAAATGAGTAACCCAATATATATATTTTGTAAGTTACAAGCTAGGTCATTATTATACTTATTTATTACACATTACATGATTCACACAAAAGATAACGCGTAGTGGGAGCTACATAAGTTAGAGTCCCTCTTATATGTATTAGCTATGTAGGAAATTCTCATTGAATAAGGTATCTTTGGGTATCTCTAAACCATGTGCCCATTAACCCTTTTTTCCCACAACCAATATGAAGATGAACTAGGATTTGATAATTTGACAAGGAGCAATAGTCCATGACCTAGATCTGAAGGCACTAGAGCAAAGGTGATGAAAAAAAACCAAAATCATCCATGTGATCACATCTTGTTTTAGTTATATACTAGAAAAATATGTCTAATCTTGACACTAGTGTTACATAATTATCCAAGGCTGACGTAAGTGTTCATAACTATATAGGCACAAAATTTAAAATTTGGCAACTATTCCAAAATACTTCCAGTCTATTTCCTACCTTTTCCACCTCCAGGTCTTTATTAACATCAAAACCATCTAAGTATCTTATTTATGTCATTATAATATCTCTCATATTTGTATGTTACATTTATAGCATATCATAGCATAATAAATTTAGCATATGTTATTTTTGAGTTTTTAAATTAATTGGCCTACTATAGATATGTTTATCACCCTTGTCCTTATTCATTTATATATTCTTAATATTATCTACCAATATTAGTATCCATATCAAATTTAGTGTTGAAAATTTGTCTTAGATAATAAATCAAACTTAGTAAACTCATCCATGAGAACAAATAATGAGATCACAAGACTCAAAACATTTACAAATTCCATATTTATATTCATGTCAATATAAATCCATTAAAATTAATACATCATATAATGTATAATGATCACCAAGAAAGGTTAATATTTACAAATGAAACTCAAACATCACACCTTACAACCCTTAAAATGTTACTTAAAATATTCAAAAAATAAATTCAAGACTCACTAAACTTAAAGTGTCCAATTTAGCCTTATGTGTCTAATGAGATGATAAGATCCATATTTATACTTTTATATCATCCCTTGAACCCATTGCAGTTATTTATAACTCAACACTTTCTCAAAATATCATGATAAGTATCTACACATATTAGAATATTCATTTCTATATCCATCCACTTATATAAATTATTGAATATTACTTTTCCCTAATGGCATATACTTGTCCAACCCAAATTGATCCTACCAAAATTGACATCTTTGTTTTTTAGATGAGTGTTATGTGATAAATTCTCATTCATTATGTTTTTTTCTCCTAATTTTCTTATTAATCAAATGTGTGTTATTTTTAACATGAAAATTTCACACCACCATTCATGCACATAATTATAATTCATGCATGCATGATCTTTGAATATGTGATTTTACAATCATCTAAGATTCTTTGGTGCATCTCACTGACACATCAAGTATTTGATAGAATTTATATGATTTCCCTAAGTGAATCTATAAGTGGTTAAAATTCACCCTCACTACACTCTTTTTCTATCCTTAGACAAGCTAGTACTTTATTTTGTCATTTATGGATCACATACATGTACATAAAATAATATCTATTTTAAAATTGATCTCTTTTTGACTAAATTTGTGGCACGAATTCTCTCACTCCATCTATTAATGCCTTCAATAGTTATTCACTAAATAGATATAAATTATATGTTTATATGATGTCCTTCACTAGTTTTATCTATTGTCCATATTATATTTGCACTCTACATTCTTTAGTCATCACCTTTTCTTGAAGATGTTTAAATAACTCCTTATGTTTTGTGTTCTTATAACTTATTTCTTTCTTCAAACTAGAAGATTCCTTAAAATTATTTTCCCACCCTATTTTTTACTCTTCTTTGTACATGAACATCATTATTTACCATGTGTGGATAAACCTTTTAAATATCAAATTATCTTGAATCAAATTAAAATGTAGTTAATTTATACTAGTTTGCATTCACTTTGTATGATCATCAAACTCTAATTTAAACTCTTTAAACCCTTATACCCATATATTCTCTTCTTTAGTGATTTGAGATGGATTTGGATTTATGTGAAACAAGTATTCGAATGATATACCTAACTTTTCTAGGGTCATTTATAATTTTTTTTTTAAAAACATCCTTGTAAACTTGTAGATTCTCTGATTCAATGAGCTTCACCAATATTTGGGAATCACCTTCATATTTCTTTAGATATTATTGATTTATATTAATTTCATTTTTAAATTCCTATAGAGTTCTATCTCCTAATGGATCCCACTTTATTGTCTCATATGATATATTCAAATTTTTAGCATAATAAACTCTATTTTAATTCTCCTAGTATAAACCACCTTTACCTAACCTTCCTCTTCCTCATTAGTTTATTCCTCTTTCCCCTTTTATACTTTTCTATAACCCCTTGGACCCATATTAGTTATTGATAAATCAAAAATTTATCCAATATATGTGCATATTAGAATATTCCTATATATATAGTTACATTTTACTTTTACCTAATGGCATATACTTTTCCAACCTATATTGATCCTACACAATCTCCATATTTCTTGTTTATATGAGTGTTATGTGTCAACTTATCCATCATTATTTTTTTGTTCTCCAAGTATGTTTCTTTTTTAGATGTGTGTTTTTTGTAACATGAACATTTTACACCATGGTTAATGTACAAATTTATACTCCATGCATGAATAATATTTTAATGTTATATTTTAAAAGTATTTAATATTTTTTGGCACTTCTCAATTAAACATCAAGTATTTGATAGACCTATTATGATTTTTTAAAGTAAAATTCTATGAGGCTAACATTCCCCTACACTAAAATTCTTATATTTCCTTAGAAATATACTTAAATTTTTCATTTTCAACTTACCTATATGTGAAAAAAAAAATTATCCATTTTACACTTGATCAAAATTCTCTTGTTGATTAAATTTTTAGCACCGATTCCTACACTCCATCCAATTATGTCTTTAATATTTATTTACTAACTAGATTATTATTATATGTTGATATGATGGATTTCACAAATTTTAACTCTTGAACATATTATTTATGCACTATATCTTATTCAATAATCATATTTTATTGAATTTGTTTAGATAGCTCCTTATGTTTTATGTGCTTCCAATATATTTTAAATCCAAAATAAAAGATTTCTTAAACTTAGGGTTAATTTTACGAGCCCTTATACGAAAACCTCTTCAAATTATTTGGTGATTATATGGAAAACTATTTCATAAGAATGGTAAATCCTATATGAGTGATGGTTAATCCATAAATATTTGAGATAAGTGAAATGAAATATAAGATTCATTATTATTTTTTCCATTTTACCTTTTAGTTGCATTAAATTAGGATGTCAAATGAAAATTCTTGACAATGTTGTCGAATGGATGGATTGAATAGATAAAATAAATGGATTTAAATCTTACCTTAAAAAAGGAATAAAAATTTACCAAAACCTAAATATTATTTCATATTTGTATTCCTCTTGAATACTTATGCAAATTTTAAAAAACATTATCACAATTTGAGTTTGTAAGTAAAAGTTATAGCCTTTATAAGTTAGTAGTTGGTTACATCATTCAATTATGTCATTTGTTTCTATCATTTAGTTATGTCATTTGGTTTAAAATAAATGGATACACTTAATCATTGAAACCAAATGACATAATCAAATGATAAAACTAAATGACAACTTACTGCCAACTTCTAGAGGTTGTAACTTTTACATACAAACTTAGATTACAATGATTTTTTTTTAAATTTCATAGATAGTTGATAGGAATAAAAATATGTAATAATATTTATGTTTTAGTAATTTTCATATTCTATTTTCATTTAACCCAAAACTTATGTATTCTATCTCTTCAATTTACACAATGACTTCATTAATTATACTAATATCATGGGGTGTTTTCCAAAATTATATTTTGATGGTTACCCATGGTAGAATATTTACTATATGTGTGTGGGGGGTGAATTTAAGTATAATATAATATATTATTATAAAATTTTGGTGATATAACCCTCAAAATAATTTATATTCCTGAATTTCAGTGATTGAGACCCATTTGCCTACCCAAAAAAGTTACAAAAAAAATTAAAAAATTCATGAATTAAAAAATATTTACTGCTAAAATTTACCATGAAAGTTAAACTTATTTTCTCACTCTATTTTTATTATTTGTCATTCTTGCACATGATTTTTTCCCATGTGTGGATAAACCTTTTAAATATAAACCTAGTTTTTTTCACCTTTAAAAGGAGCTCATTTATACTAGTTGTCATTTGCTCTACATGGTCTCTGAACTCTAATTTTAACTCCTTAAACCCTTATACCCATATTTTTTCTTCTTCAATGGTTTTATATCAATTTATATGTGTAGATAATAAATATTCAACTTATATAACTAACTTCTCCATATATGATTTAAAAATCACACTATCATCACTATCAAATTATAGGTACTTTAATTCAATTAGATTTTCTAGTCTTTAAACATTGCCTTCATGTTTATTTAGAGAGTATTGATATTTATTAATTTAGTTTTGAATTTTATATAGAATTAAATATATTAATGTATCCAAATTTTTTATCTCCATATATAGGTTCAACATTTATAATATGATAAAATATTATGACACTATTCTAGGGTAAACCACCCTTTCCTCATCATCCTCTTCTTCATTGAGTTCTTCCTCTTTCCATTTGATCTTCACATGGAATTATATCTTTGGTTTCATAATGTGACTATAAAATATATCCTCTAAATTATTTATTTACATATTCATTGTATTATATTTCCATATCATCTCTATGGATAGTCTTTTTGAGGATGTCACTTCAATAATTAGATTTATATTCTTGCCAAATGTGTTACTCCTATCTTGTGCACTTCACATAGATATTACTATCATATTTTTTAAATTTGATTTATTTTTCATCTCTCCTTACAAATCACATTTTTCATTCCTAATTGGTTCTTACTTTATTTCTTATTATTGAGCCTCATGCCTAGTTTATTTCTTATCAATTGTGCACCCTCTCCCTCATGTGATGCATCTTATATATTAACCTATTTATTCATAGTTGTATGTATATTCTATTCTGAATTATCCATTTTTAATTTTTGGGATTTAACTAATACTATAAATATTTGGAGTACAATCCCTGAGATAAATAGAATTGTTCCAATAAGATCTTGAGTTCTCACATTTATAGTAACTAGTTATATTTTTAAAATTTATATATCAATTATTTAATTAGAATGAACATAAATTGTTTCTCCCCTAAAATGTTTTTGAATCATAATTAATTTTGGATTCTCTCTTCAAACTTGGATTACTCTTCTAGATTATCTTTGGATAGATTTTGGAGTATCACTTAACACTCTTGGTTTAAATATATTTATTTATGTGTACTTTTTTTTTTCAAATAGGAGTTAAATATAAGGATAAATATCCCTTCAGATCAAATAATTTTCAATTTCATTTCCTTTATTAAACCTCTTATTGTTATAATTTTATTTTTCTTTCTTATTCTCTTATGCCTACAATAGCTTCATTAATTACTATTAAAATTTACAATGGTATATTTTTCAATAGTCTCTACAATGTTGTGACACTATTACTCAAAGGTATTAAAGTACACACTATGTTATATTGATATTTCCAAAATTTTATTAATAAAGGTTATTTTATTTCTAATATTTAACTCTCTAAATCTTCATTTTTTTATACCTCTAAATTTCTTGGAGGTTTATACTTCATCCTTAGTAAATTTCTCAACACATCAATTGCCAAAACATCCAATATTAGTATCAACATGACTTTTAACCTATTCAATGAATTATCTAAATAATTCATAGTAACCATATACAATAACTTGGACCAACTTGACCAATTCACCTTTTTTATCTTAAATGTTGTTAATTGAGTAGTATGACATTATAAAATATAATGAAGTCTTACTACTCTTTTGACGTATTTTTTGGTATTTTATACTCTTACATTTTACCACACATTATAACATGATTTAATAATATTTATATAACCATCTAAAAAGTTTAGGTGTGTGACACTATAAAACCCAAATAACTATTATAGTATTACAATTTCCTCAATCATCATAAATATTAGAATAACAAACTACTCATCTCCCCTTTGATTTTCACCTTCACATGCAACTTCCACTTCTTCACTAATGTATTTATTATAATTTAATATTTTCCCCTTATTTTCCACTAGCCATACCAAATGTATGACCTCCTTATTCATAACAACAAATTAGCTTATCAAGATAAAGTTTTATTTAATGATATGTGAAATAAATTGCATAGATATTTTTCAAAAACTATTTATATAAATAGTAGTCCTCCTTCCTATTATTCCGAAGGTATTTATTACATTATTATTTATTTAAAATATCTTTAATGTCATATGTATGTCATCTCCTTTATTCTTAAGAGTGGTTATTTTTATTATTTTCACAATCAATATATTAATTCTTTATCTCACAATATTTAACCTTCTCTCATGAGTGTGCATTAGAAATAATTCACTAAATATTATAGATAATTTACATAAGGTAGATCACTAAAATCCAACTCTCATCTAGGTACCATTTAATTTATTACCCTACTTTTTCTCCTTGTAGAATTCAAGTTTGTGCTTAGAAACTTATGATATTATTTCTTCCTATGGCTAAACTCATCATACATTTATGTTATTAAAAAGGTCATTATCTTATCCCCTTCCATTAGGAAATATTTGAACACCATAAGTGGTTTTATGAGTGGAATCTTGATCGTCATCTTCATATTATTTATTGGTGTTGGTCATTTAGGTCATTTCACTCTCTCTAAGTCATCTTCCCTCCTATATTAGGTTCCATGATTAATTATCCATATTGTACATCAATTTATACTCTTTTTCTTCCATTCAACATTTAATATTTTCACTTTGGATCCTTATGGAATAAGAAAATAATCTCAAAATACCCTTATTAAAAACCTTTATTTTATCCCCCTAACTAATGCTACACTCCTTGTGGCTCTTGCTAACTATCTATCTTATAACCCAAGATTATTTGCCATAACACTTATTTTTACCTACTCTCTAAAAATTCTATTTTATATTATTCCTTTCCCACCTATAGTATCAATTCCTCCTTCCACTCAAATTTTCTTCTCCCTCTTTGGCTCTTCAATCTATAATTTTTAAATGACCATCTAAAATACTCCATTAACCTATTATGTCTTTATGTATATTTTATTATTTTACATATACCATTAATTTACTTAAGTGTTTTACCATTAATTTTAGTGGCATATCCTCCTCTCTCTTCATTCCTTCCTTCATGTGTTCTTAGATTATGCACACCATATCTCATGCTTGCACAATATTCCCCATGTAACAAGTTAAGATAACCAAAATGTTTTTCCCTTATTATGTAAAAACATGTTTTATCCAAGTTTTACCTTTCACTTTCCTTGTTACTTATATTAAATAATTATACACACCACTTTACACACTAATATTTTATTGAACCTCCTTGAGCCATTTTATTTTCATACCTATCTTAGCATTTCGTGAAAGTACATTATTTCATTCCTTTTTCTATCCCTTCACTTATCTTGAAAAAAAACCCTTTTCATCTATTTACACCTATGTAAAAACATATCAAGCCATATTTTTAAAATAAAGTGATCTGGTTGAAATGGTTTTTATTTTCATTTTCACATTCAGTCTGTATGATTTGTATACCAGTCCCCTATACAAATGGGATTTCATCTCCCTTAATAAACACTTGGACAAACAAACCCTCTTTTAGATACTAAGACATTAGCCATCAATTTTTTTTAAAATCCTACTTGAAATTATTTATAGGATTGGTTTCAAATATTAACATAAACAAAAAAAAACATGTTAATAAAAAAAATATAAATAAAAAATATTTTTGTTTTATAAATTTCTCTTGAAAAAATTTCCTTATTTATATCCTCCCCTCATGCATCACTTGAAAAAATATTTTGATTCAATTCTAAACATTATTAATTATAATTATTTCTCTATGGTGTCATACTTATGCCTTATTTTCTTATGTTTTGATTAATTTTTAGCTACTTGGAAATACTTTCTCAACCTATTTCATTCAATTTACATTCCACTTTTCTTGATACCCTTAATTTGGGATTTAACATACATGATGCCACCATTTATTTTTTCATAATTTTATTCCTTAATTTTTTTACATATGACTTAAACTCTACCACTGTCTACACTTTTATTTATTTGAATTATTCATTAATTTCCTAAGATTCCTCAACCAGTTGGTTTGTTTTGCACAAGACCCAAATTTCACCCCTTTTTCTCATCATTAACCTTTTACATTCTTATCAATATTATTATCATTTAATATGAACCATAACCCTCAAAACTATCATATTTTTTACTTTAAATTTTACGTGTCCCTCAACCAATGATAAATGTGTTTGGTTGGAAATATCAAATATTTATTCATCACTTGTGTAGGTCAAAGATTAATTCTTTTATATACTCCACATCTTCTTGTTAACTCTAATTTTGATTTTTACACAAAACATGAAGTAAAGAAATTTTAGATTAAACAAATATAAGTGTGTATAACTTAAATACATAATTAATATCTATCTAATAAGCTAAGTAATGGAAAACATCATGTTAAACACTTAACTTATATCATGTATTGGGATATGTGTGACCAAGTTGTGGCTATCATAACCTTTAATTAAGTCATATGATCATTTTTATAAGTTAATATTATTATAAAGGGCTTCGTAGGGTGTGTCCATAAAATAATTAGGGTATATATAGGAGGTAGTTGTTAAATTTTATTAGCATACTATGAAATATAATCTTATTATAAGGTTGTGGAGGTTTCCACATCAAAGTAGATTAATCAAATGCCTTATTATTCTACTCTTATTTCACTAATATTTTTATAATTCTAACTTAGTAGTATAATAAATTTATTAAAAGTGATATTAAATATTAAATTTGGGTAAATGTTTGGTCAAACCCTAATTTTAAATAATTTATTATATCTTGAAAATCATTTAATTTTAAAAAATATATATATATATTATTTTATGAATTTGAAGAATCATTTAAAGAAAAAATAATAAAAACTAGGGTTTGATGATAATTTTATATTTATTAATTATGATTTTATAGTTTTTTATAAATTTGATATATAAGCTCCAATTTTAAGAATGTTTATACTTTATTTAAGTTTTTGAAAATATCTAAAAATATGTGTGGGTTTTTTATTTGATTTTCTTAATTTGAGGCCTACCTAATTCTAAAACTATTTGGTTAAACTTTCATTAGGTTTAAAAATCAATTTTACATTTTCAAACATTTATATGTTAAGACCAAACACTACAAATTGAGGAAAAAGTTTTAAAACTCTATTAAAACTCATATCAAAGAGGATATGGAGTTATAAATATGAATTAATGGATATTTTATTTCATGGTTTTATTTATCATATCATAAAGTGGGCTAGCCTAACTATAATTTATAAAACATATAGTCTGATATGACAAGTAAAGGATCTTTATTAAAAATAAATCATTGGATTGATAAGCTTGGGAAAAGACTAAAAAAATGTTGAGCATTTAACTAAAGCTTTAAAATAATCCATAATTCACTAATTATGAGATAATGTTTAAATCTTTTGGTCAACCTTATGGAATCCCTAATGAAACTCAACCTCTACCTTTAATTGTTTCCCATTTGTGAACATTAAAAATGATGAAAAATGTTTAAATGCATAATTTTTATGTGGCCTTGTCATATAGATGAACCAACTAGAGATAATTTTTGATGCAAATAAAATACCAAGTGTGAAAAAGATGGTAATATCATATATATATTTAGAAACTGAGTAATTAATTTGATATCAACTAGTTTGTACTTAAAATAATAAGAGTCTCAGTGTAAATTGCTCATTTTTTTAATGAATTATAATTACACTATCATAATAGTGTGATGTAAAATTAATTTATCTAGTTAATAAAATAACACCAAACTAGATCTATCATGGATTATATCTAGTAGTTATATAATCTATCTTTGAAAATAGAGATAATAAATGATGAAAATTTGAATGAATTATTATTTAGTGGAAATAGGGATCACATCCAACATGAGGTTCACATTTTTAATCTAGGTTTGTTATGTGATAATATTATAATAGCACAAAAATTAGAGGAGATGGGTACTAGTCACCAAAAAGTGTCCATTCACAAGTATAAGGGATATGATCACTCTAACATCGTCATTACCTCATCCTACTAGACTAAAGCCAAAATTCCATAGTAACATTAACTTGGCCTAACAAGGACTTCTATTAGGTGAAGCATAACAACAAAACTACAAACTGATATTGGAAATTTTGTGAGATACTTGAAAGTACCTTTTTTATATTAGTGGTAATCATGGATTCCAAAAAATCAAGCCAATTAAATTTATCTTTTTGTTGTATCATGTGATACAATGTCAATTACTCCTTTTGTTTCCTATTTGGCTTGCTTCTTTGTTTGCTAAAACCTATTTGTAATACACTCTACTAGAATTTACATTACAACATCTTCAATGGAGTTAATTGGGGTTCCTCTGCTTTCCCTAATGGGTATGTCAATGAAGAAGAAGAGGATGAATAGGTATCATTGAAAAATAATTGTGATATATATAAGGAGTAAAAATAAACCCAACTAGTAATTTATTTCCATGAACATCAATAATTGTCACTCCATAAAACTCAGGCTAGTGTGGTGTCTATAAAAATACAAGGTGACAGTTTCCATTGAGTTAGTAAGTAATAAAAAATCCATTAAAACTAATTTGGTTGTATGGTTTAATTTTTTTGTCTATCTATATATATAGTTTCAAGTCATGATTGTATATTTAACATAGTCAATTTCACTATAAAATTCCATTTTATTAAACTCTCCTTGGGAAAATATTGACCAGATAGCCCTATGTTTTACATTAGTATGGGTGGATCATACATTATTTTAGAATTATAATGACTAAATACATTTGGAATAATTTATATGATTTTCTAATATCTATTTATATGTTTTGATTCATAGTAAGTAAATTTTAGCTACATGGTTACATGTAAAAAGCAAACAATTTATAATCTCTCATTATATGCAAAACATTCTAAAAAAGTAAGTGGGTTGGTTTGTGGCATCTTTCTCTAGAGTTTCAAGTCATGATTGTATATTTTGAAATAGTTAGTTGTTATATAAAATTCCATTGTATTAAACTATCCATGGGAAAATATTGACTGGATAGCCATATCTTTTACATTCATATGTGTGAATCATACATTATTTTGGCAGTCTAATGACTAACTACATTGGGAATGATTGATATGAGTTTACAATATCAATTCATATGTTTTGATTCATAGGAATTAAATTTTAACTACATGGGTTGAATTTAAAAATAAAATAAATATAATCTCTCATCATATGAGAAAGATTCTAAAAAAAGTAATTGGATGGGTTTGTGGATCAATTATTTTCAATAGAGTCTCAACCAAAAAATGGGTCTAAACTATGAAATCTTAAAGATATTTTGAATGATAAAAATAGTTTTTAGAGATATTAAAAAATTATTTCCTCCCAAAATATATCATTATCATTCCATTCAGCTAGTGTGAGGATTCCAATGACCCAACATCAAGCCTTACAAACATTGATATGTTTAGAAGAGTGAGAATGTGAATATGGTACAAAATATGTTGGAAGTTTGTATTATATTTCATATTCAAATACCTTATTCCTCTATAATGTTTATGTTTCACAATAATGTTGACACAAAATATATGTGTCCTAACTACATGTAATTCAAAGAGTATACCATCAAAGATAGGTTCCATATTCATGTAATTAATATTTTATAATTTAATTACATGGTTATTTTAATTTTATAAAACATAATATTTATTATATGTATAATAAAATTAGAACCAAAGATGAGGATATTAATAATAAAAATTTCAAAACCTATGAGGGCCATTATGTATTTCTTGCGATGCCCTTTAGCCTCACTAATTCACCATCAATATTATAGAGTTTGATGATATTTAGACATTGATATATAAATTTTTATTTATTTTATTTAATGAAATTTTAATATATATAAATTTGAATCAAGTTATAAATATTCTTTAATAACATTATCATTATTCCAAGTATTGAAATTACACTTTAGGAGTCATAAAGGTCACGTATCTAGGCCACATTTTTTCACATTAAGTCATCAAGTAGATCCTCACAAGATCAAGGCAATGGTATAATGGAAAATGTCTAAAACCTTATAAAATACAAGTATTATTTGTGCTTATAAGTAAATATATTATCAATTTAAAAACTTATAGGTGTATATTATCACCACTCACAA
Source organism: Torreya grandis (assembly GCA_037957365.1). Taxonomy (NCBI): domain Eukaryota; kingdom Viridiplantae; phylum Streptophyta; class Pinopsida; order Cupressales; family Taxaceae; genus Torreya; species Torreya grandis. The sequence goes on along the minus strand of JARHVA010000766.1, from coordinate 3,221,447 downwards.
TGTTATTGAATAATTACTCCCATTAGGAGTCAGACTCCTAGGCATTTGAGAAGCTAAAGGGGGACATATGTGCCACCCTAGTTCTAGATACTCTTGATATATATAAAAAAATTATCATGGAATGTGATTATTTTAGGTATGGCATGGTATCCATACTAATGCATTAAATATGACCCATTGCATTTGAGAGTCACCAACTTGGACATATAAATTTTATAAAACCTATTTATGAGAAGTAAATAATTTCCATCCTTCACATAGTAAAATAAATATGAACATATATTATTTAATTACATTATAAGGTGAATAAAGATAATGATAGTTCAAAATAATTTATGGAACGAAGGATATCATAAAAAGAACATAAAAAATGGGTCACTAAGGTTTTGGGATGTGACTTTGAGATTTCATATAAGAAAGGAAAATAAAGTGGCATGGTTGATGTAGTATCAAGGAAGGATAAATAAATAGAGGCAATTTTGTGCACCATGTCAATATAACAAGTCTCCTAGGTGGATGAAGTAAGATCAAAGTGGGAAAATTATTCAGTTATAAATGTTCTTATTCAAAATATCCAAAAATATGTGAGTGTGTTAGATAATGTTTTTTTACAGTTCTATCTGGCTCAAGGATAGGTTGTACTTTTGAAAAAAATAAACCTTTAATAATAAGGTACTTATGAAACAATATATCTCTCCAATAGATGGAAACTCAATATTTTTGAATGCTTATCATAGAGTTGAAACATGATTTCTTCGGGAAGGGATAAAATGGGAAGTACATAAATCTGTGGTAGAATGTATGGTCTATTAGCAAGAAAATGGAAAGACAATTAATAACTTGATTCTATGAAAATATTTGTCTACTCATATCTATTTTTATGAGTATGTTTCCATGTATTTCATCAAAAGGTTGAAGAAATACAAAGGGAAAACTATCATCATGATATTTGTGGATAAACTCACCAAATATTCCCATTTATATGCATTATCATATCCATTTTTGTCAAGTACAACAATAAATGTTTTTTGGATATAGTTTATAATCTCCATTGGACCCTAAATATCATAGTAAGTGATCATGATCTTATTTTTACTAATAATTTATGGATTGAGTTATTATCATGTTTTGGCACCTAGATGGTTATTACATTGTTTTATCATCTCAAATATAATGCTAAAAGTATGGTAGTAAAATATTCTTGGATTTTTGTCTTCATTGATGTTATTTCAATTTTAAAAACATAAATTTGGTATTATACACTTGATAATGTTAGTTTTTAGCAAGCATTAATATACATGACTTAAGCATACTTAATTGACTCTTGCTTACATTCTTTCCCAAACATTATATATTTATGTACTTGCCCTTATTAATTTTATATCATTAACATATAGGATATCCATATTTTATGTCCAAATGATCTATTATCTTAAATAAACTATCACCATCTTATATATTATTATTTTTTCTTTCTTAGATTATCTTAGAAATAATTGGATCATACCAATTTATAGTATCATCTACCTTCACCAATAGTATCCCAATTTCTTGGAATGAATATTTTTAAAAGTTAAAATACTTTCCTTCGATTGCCCCATAGGTTTTCATGTTAGTTATAAATGGAAATTACTCAAAGAGAATCCTATATAAACACATCAATTCTAAAGCTATTCCTATCTAAATCTCAATTTTAAAACTACTTCTACATTAATGAATACACTTTCACATCTTTGAGGCACTATCTAAAACCATCCAAGTCTGAACCCCTCCCCCCCTCCCCCCACAAAGAATAGTCATTAAGAAAAGTATAAAACCTAAATATAGGTCAAATTTGTACACTATCAAGTTTTGAAATACAAACAAGATACTACATTATAATGGATAACTATTAGTCACAAAAACACATAGGTGGATAAAAACATGTGTTTTGACTCTCTTTAGAGTAATGAAAGATAGGAAACTTTAAAACACTCAATGGGAGTAATTGAGGTGTCCAACCCAACTTTATAAACCATTTTATAGCTAATAAAAGTGTCAAAAGTTGATATAGGGTTTGAAGGTGAAAGGAAGACAATTATGAATCTACACATAAGACTAAACATATAAAAATACACAAAAAAAGTCTTGACACAAAGTCATAATGGCTTATGGTAGGATGGAATATAAAAATATAGAAGGTAATTCTAGTATATAAGATCATATTTGATAGCCATAGGAATTTAAACATTAATAAAATCTTCCAATATTATTTTGAAAGTCATTTTCTCAATATTAAAGACCACTAATCCATTTTAGATTTAATTAAGGGACTTTGTATAGATAATGATAAAAAAATTAATGAAAATGACAAATACCTTATCCTATTATCATTTACATAAAAATAAGCTTAATATAGATCTATATTTTACATTCATATTTATGTAATTTATACCATATGTTACACAATATAAATATATTGTAGTTTTAACTTTTTTAAATCACTAAATCCAAAATAATTTGAAAACTCTAGTGAACCCATACTTACTCTCAAGCATGAAAACCCTAGGTTTTTATTTGATTTCATCCTTATTAGGGTTTCATTTTAAGGAACATCATAATAAAATAATGTGACTATGATAAAATTATTGTTATACTCACTTGGTGTTGTTGACTACAAAGGTAAGAGGATTATGCACATTGTAAATGTTGGTTTTACAATGCTTAAATTATTACCTTAGACTGAAATTGAAATTACATATGCATTACTTGATATAAGAATATCACTTCATTACCTTATGAATTAATTCATAAGATAATTACATCAATTTAAGTAAATGATATACCATGCTATTATTTCAATATTTAACTATTAGGATAATATATTTCATCAGTGAAATAAGTGTGAAAGAACAAGTCATTACTAATGAATGAATAAGGATAATGATATGCATAATTAAATCATGTGTGATCCTATGTTTGACCCATATATTTTATAAACCTTAATTTATCCAAGTTTAATTCCATTTATACAATTTTGCATTTCCTTTAAAACTTGATGTGTCATAGTCATGGTAATCTCTATTAGGCTGGTTGAACCATCTTCATAATTTCCATATTTAATGTATAAGATGAATTAGACCAATGTCTACATTATCAAGTGTCAACTTGTAAGCTTGTCCATTAATTGGCCACTACCTCAAACCAATGGAAATTCTTGTGTTGATCATCAAATCAACCATAGGAATCTCAATGGGATTTCATGTACCATTAGGGATTGAAAAAATATCAACCATTATGAAGGCAATGGTTTGTTATTAAAAGTAGTTGGTCTATTTAATGGAAAAACAAACACTTTTCAATTCTAATTGGGATGTAATAAATAAATAATTCCTATTTAAAGAGGGTGGATATATGAGATAAGCATTTGAGAGTTATAAAATTTTGGGGCCACCTTGAGAACAAAATAAACAAGAGAAGGGAATAAAAAGATAACCTAGAGATGGAAGAGACTTGATTGGAAGAAACTTGTACAAAAGATCTATGGAAGGGCATGGATCATTAGGTATGTGTTTTATGACTTGATTGTTTTTATGATTAACTAAATGATTTTTTTTTAATTCTTCATTTATTACAATATCAAGAGGAGTAAGGAAACTTGGCTTACTTCTTCTCTTTGATTATTTGTCTATGTTTATTTTTGAGTCACCCCATAGTCTTTGTTACCATTGTATGTGGGAAATTTTAATGTCTTGAAAGATTAAATTATTTAAGATGGATGAAGGGGTAGGTATCACATGTTAGACATAATTTTAAATTTCCTAAGTCCACTTATGACTGATTATAGAATATATATTAGTGGTTTTATGCATGATGGGTCCTATCCTTGTTATCCTTGTGTTTTCTATTTTGTGTATTTTAATTTCTAAAAATATATTCAAGGTTAGTAACATCTTGACTTAGAGATTCTAAAATTTACACCTTGTGAGTATTTATTTCCTTGAATCTAAGACATCTTGATTAATTTTTTCCTTTACATACCTTGAACTATGATGTGAACATGACTAGAGTTGGGATTCTTGCTTAAGGGTGCCTATATTAGTCACTTGGTGGTGAGAAAAGGTTTGGAGATGAGCCCAAATTTTTTTGGCCAAAGTTCAAATTGGAATGAAAAGGAACTCATCATGACCTTTATTCTACTCATGATTTGTTACTTTATATAATTGGATAGAAGCCAAGGATTAATCATTCTAAGTTAAACTTATTACATTTATGTATTAATGATTTATTATGGACCAAGTGTGATCCATGATTATTACTAAGTTACTAGCTTAATGATATGGTTATTATTTTAGATAACTATTTCATAGTCTACTTAGTATATATGATTAATATACCTCCTGGTGATTAATCCTTATTGAAAATGGAATCCTTTTGCAGGATTGTCTATTCATGATTGAGTTTGCCCAAGTTAATTACCTTAATAAATATATTATATCTTTAGTTGAATATCATATGAATGATTTTTCATTACATCTTGAGTTACTTTTAATGGTGTTACTTTATATGACCTTTATATGAAGGATGTATTATCTCGAAGGCAATTGAGTTAGACTTTTTATGATAAGGATGATTGGGATACTTTATTTTCTACTAATTTGAATGTTTTTATGGCAAAAACTTATATGATAAGGCATAACCAAATATATACTTGGAATTAATATATAAATTAGGGAACAAATCTTAAGGCTATATGGATATTTTAATAAATTTATGAATATATTATTTTTGGTCAAAAATTCTTAACATTCAGCCTAAGAAATTAGCCTTATGCCTGTTCATGTATTCTATCATAATTGACATTAGAGATTAATTTTATCTATAAATTACTATAACTTAAATAAATGTCCAAGTTATTTTTATTGAGAATAATAATATATCAAGACTTAATAGTCTAGGGATTGATATTATTTTGGTTTAAGGTTTTGCCTTGTGGAAGAGTTTCCTAAAACTTAGTAGATAAATAAGTGAACTATTGTAAAACTTCCACTATCAAAACCATTTTATAGTAGGAGATTAACTCTATTATAATTTATCCCTTCAATTATATTCTTAATAAGGAATGAAACCTTTAATCTTGACCAAGGTCCCCTTTCCAAAGTTATAATAAAAAGAGAATAAATAATAGACCCTTGCTCTTAGGCTAGATATCAATAATACAAAGTAATGTGTAACCATAGAGACCCTTTTAGATATTAACTATTTATTATAAATATTTTGGTAGTCTAATCCCAAAATATATATCTTTAAACCTTAGTAAATCCATATCTTAAGCTTCTTGTCTTTGATTTAAAAAATGAGGTCTCCATAATAATGCAAGAAGATTTAACTTCTAATGAATAGATGAGTTAACTTTTAGGTTGAGCTTGCCTAATGTTTTTTTAAATTACTAGAACAATGATAATACTAGTTTAGTGTTGAGATATATATAAGACTTTACATATATTTATCTAATAATTTTAGACTTAGTCTTGCTCTATTAGTGGATTGGCTTTATATTAGCCTTAATGTTACGTGCTTCAATTTTAGCATTAGATTCTAGCTTGGATGAATTACTCTATGAAAAATAATGGTGTAATCATCATGTAATTACCTTGGTAACATTTTGATTCATTTACAAGATTTTACTTAATCAAATTTATGTCTTTTCCTTATATACGTTGTCCTTATCAGCTAAATTTATCTGCTTGTACTTTGCCTTAGGTGCCCCTTAGTTGTGTCTTTTTGTTACCTTTTCCCTTAGTCATTTTTATTAATTTTTGTAAGTGGTTTAGATGAAGACACATGTATTGTCTTTCTAACTTGGGATTGATTTCAGCTTTATCTATGGCATGATTGGTGATGGGCTAGTGGGATAAGTGGATGTTACCACATGGCATCATCCCAATGGCCTACAATCCCACAAAGGACCATATAAGGAGAAATGAATCTAGGATAGTAGGATAGTAAGATTTTATGAATTGGCATCATCTTATAAACCTAGGATCTTAAGGAGTATTGTATAAGGAGTGATACCTATAGGATAGTAAGATAGTGGGATGTTACCATGTGGCATCATCTCATAGAGAGCATAAATCCTATAAGCTAATGGGTGAGCAAGATGCTTCTACATGGCACAATCCCACTAATATAAAATCTTGGGCATGTATATACTTGGCACAAATCCCATGGGAAAGTGGGTGAATAGGATGCTACCATGTATAAAAATCTTGCTATTCCATGATTTTGGAGGAGTCTATATTGACAGTGAAGCCTATAAACTAGTGGGATAGTATAATATTAATACTTGGCATAATTTATCTACTCCACAGAACCAAGGAAGTCATGTTATTCCCCCAAAAATTAATTATTTTGGGTTAGTGAAAAATTCACCATGTCAATATTTTCACAAATTTGTGTAGGATGTGATAGGTAGAAAGAATGGCCCTAGGAGCCCAAACAAAAGTTGGTGTGGCCTTGGAATATGTAAAATTAGCCATGCAGTGCCAATTGCATTGCTTTGGCATGTATAAAATTTTAAAACCATGTCAATGTATTTTTTGTAGTCATAATTTATATCTTAATTCCATTAGTAGTTTTTGAGGTCAATTTTCATAGCTATCTCAATGTCACGATGTAGAAGCCTTAGGCATAATATTGCATTCAATTGCATGGAAGATTGATCAAACAAATTTAGAGATCATCCATAAGTTAGTGCTTGATCATTAAGTGATGATTGTAAGGATTAATTAATTATGTCTGATCAAAATGAATTTTGGTTTTTATTCTTATGTTTTTTGTGTTTTTTCAGTATATTATGTTGTGTTTATCTTTTAGAGAGAAAAAAGGGGCATGTAATTCATATTTTAGTATGAGGTTTTCATATCTAGCTTATAATTCTCCCATTTTAGTATAATTCATAATGGACAATATAATTGATGTGGATACTAATAATGGAAATGGTTGTGGTATATTTGATAATGTATATTGGCACGAACTAACTCAATATCTTAATATAAACTCACACATGATTGATGCATTTTTATATGTAATTAGAGATGAAATTAAAATGAATATTGAGGTTTTCACATCTATGGAGCAACATAACAAGCCCTTAAATAATATCAATTTGCCTTTTATAGGACTTAAATTTAATGTAGGTGTTCAAATCACTATTTATAATATACCTAAATCTATAGCTATACTATTTATAGTGTGATATGGATAGTATAATTTACTATGTGTGATGATTACATGGATTGATTATGTAGACCAGACTTGCTCATTTTATGCATATTTTATGATTATTATTGTTACATGGTATTATACTTAATTACATGTTGCATTATGTGATTATTTTTGTGAATTAATTTATTATCAAATTTTTCTACCATTATGGGTTATGTTATGTGCCTCCATGAGTGATTATTTTTTATTATTATATTGAGATATAATTGATGACTATTACACTATATGACCATTGATGTGTTACATTTAGTGCTATATTACCTTATTATATTAGTGTATTTATTTTTTTGTCACATCATGCATTGAAGTTTTTAATGATCCTCTAGTATATGTCATGGACATGTTGCATTCAATTCAAATTCATGACATGTTTTTTTGCTTATGTCTATAATGATCATGAAATTATGTGTATACATGTTTTCACATATACATGATTGTTGTTTTTTTTTCTTGAGTCATATCATGTATTATTCTAATTTTGTTTAATACCATGATTCATATCATGCATATTTTGTGTGGATTTATATCAAGTGATTTTACTGTATGATGATCTTTAGTGTGATGAATTTTACTACATACCTCATTTATTATATACATTCCATAACACTTTTATGCCCTAGGATACATGTTTTATATATGTGAAAATGACCAAATATTTATATGGTGACAAAATGTAATCATGTTAGTACACATGCTTTGTATGCTCACAATTTTTATATATAAAATGATGTGTATAACTCTTATTTTTGAGATGAGTGCTTCAAAATATTCATACCTTACCAAAAAATAGGAGAAAAGTAGTGGTTTTATCATAGATTTAATCCTTGATAGATAGAAATTTCATTTTTTAGGTCACATTATGGGATTTAGAAGACACAATTCATATGACACAAAATGTGATTTAGATAATATATATTATTATTCAAAAGAGACAAATTGTGATTCATGGGTCAAATTATGATTCATGTTTGGGTAAATTGATAAATAGGGACACATATGCAGATCATATGTGGACAATTATATAGGTTCATGAGAACATGTGATAGCTTATGTGACATTGTGTGACATATTACATGGATTAGATTTAATATATTTATAAAGTTATAGGGATCATATTAAGCATAGTTATTAGATTACTTGGGTTAACTTATTATATTGGGAAAAGTAACATACAAAATTATCACATTACATACCACATTAAGGTACATATGTATCATATTATGAGGAATGGATTTTTTCAATACATGAAATTTTATACTTTTTGTGATAGTAATTATGGTATTACATATGCACTTTGGGTCTAAATTCCACTTACAATGATTAATTCACAATTTCAATATTATATATGAACCTAGTTTAGAGCTATACCTTAGCACACAAACCTGGTAAAAGTACCACCAAAAGATATACGATGGAATTTTTCATTTCCTTGGGGTAAAATCACCTCATGGAATTTTTAAGATAAATTTGAGGGATAGATTGGTCAATATGCTCATAATTTTATTTTTTCCTTGCTTTTTAAATTTCAAATATTTTAATGATCTAGATAGTTTCATATTTTATATCATGAGTGGACATTTATTTTTCATGTTTCATTTCAAATTTTACATGGATAAATATATATATTTGGGGTGTACTAGAAGACACCAAATGTAGTTACACTTAGTTACCAAATGTATTACTTTATATTTTTAATCTAGCATTTCCAATACAAGACTAACATAGGGTGTATAAACATTAATTTGGTATTATACATGTGAAAATGTTATTTTTGAAAAAATATTAACATACATGACTTGTGCATATAGAATAATTTTTTTTTCACATTATCTTCTAGCCATTCTACCTATCTGTGAGCTTGACATTCACAATTTTCCATCATTGAAATACAAGATCTCCCTATTATATGTCTAAATGAGATATCATATTAATTATACTATTTATATATTCTAAATCATTTTATACTCCTTCATAGATAATTTTATCAATAATTAGATGGAATAGATTACTAGTATCATCTACCTTCATTAGCAGTGTCCCAATATCTTCAATTATATTTTTGAAATTCAAAACCCTCCCTTTGGGTTAACCCATATATTTTTCATTTTGATTATCAACATAAATTATGTATATAGTATTATATATAAAATAATCAAGTATAATACTATTTTTAATATTCACCAATATATAACTCACTTTGAAAACTAATTATACATTAAGGAATACATCTACACATCCTTGAGGCAATATATTAAACCATTAAAATCTTAAAAAACCCCAAAATAATAATCACTAATAAATTTTAACACTTAAATAAATTTCAAAGTAATTTATTGTCAAGCGTCAAAATTAAAATAGGTTACATAAATTCTAATGGATCACTACACTCACACATATATCATATTACTACATTTAGTTTTAGCCCTCCTTAGAGTATTGTGATGTATGAAATATTTAGCCAATCATGGTGATGTGGTTGGAGATATCCAACCCATATTTATAACCCATTTTAATATGCCTAGTGAGTTTAAAAATTAGAGCTAGATTTTCAAGGTGAAAGGAGGAAATTTTTTAATTTACGCACAAAACCAAACATCTAAAACTACACCAAAAAAATCGTGACAATTAGGCATAATGACCTAGGGTGTAGCAAACTTAAAAAAACTAGAAGGCAATTCTGGTATAAAAAAGACATATTTAGTATCCATAGTCATTTGACCATTACAAGTGGCATCTTAATAGATTTTGATAGTCATTTCCTAAGCCAAATGAACACAAGTTCATTTTAGATTAAATACACTATTGGGCATAAAAGTGATTAGAACATAATAATGAAAAAGATAATTACCCTATACACTTATCATTTATATTAATAGTAATCTCAATATCAATTTAAATATTTACATTCTTATCTATTTAATTTATGTGATGTCTTACATAATATGAATAGTACTTAGTTTTATATTTTTTAGATCATAAAATCTAAAATAAGTTAGAAACATAGATAAACAAGATAGTTGTGTTTAATGGTTGAAACTAAATAGAATTTTGGTATAACACTTATTTGGATACCTCATCAAAATTGTCTCCATTTTAAAAACTACATGAGTGATATCCACCATATCCACCACCAAATATTTGAGGGTATAGCCAAAGATTGAAGTAGTCTAAGAACACATTAAACATTGTAAACATGTAATATCTAGGCTTAGAGATAATGTGGTAGTGGTGTATAACTACATGAAGTAAGAAGTTAACCAAAACTATAGTGAAATACATTTTTAACTCATACATTATGATCTTTATGTTTAAAACTATGAAATACATTTTTAAATCATAGATTATGATTTTTGTGTTTAATAATAAAATGTCCTTATAACAATATATAAAGGATAAAATATTTCACCTAAGTATTTATTCATGAAACAAATTAGAAATTAGCTTCTAAACTAGAGTCACATCACTTAGTGAAAATACATCTGGTCTTCCAGGTGTCCATCTTGAATAAGGTATTTTAAAAAATAGTTTTACTTTAGATATAGTTATCAAATATTGATGAGGAGGGATAATTTTTTTTGTAACATGAGGATATAATTTATAAACTCATTAAGATCTTACACACAAGGGTGATTATAAAGTATCTAATCAAATTTAACAATCAATCTAATGAATATATGACGAGAGGATTATTTTTTCTTATAAAATAATTAGAAAATCATTAACATTGAATAAAATGTTTCTTTGAAGGGGAGAATCATGCTACAAACTTATCTTATAGCATGTATTTAGATATGTGTGGCTGACTAACACTTATTATAACCTTTGATTAAGTCATATGATCATTTCTATAGTTTATATTGCTAGTGGGGTTATCCTACAATGTGTCCATAGGATAATCATAGTATATATATGATGTATTGGTTATTATTTATCATCATATTGTGAGTTATATTCTTATTTAAAGGTTGTGGAGGATGCCTACTTTAAGTGGCTTAGTTATATGCTTCATTATTTTAATCTTAATTCAATCATATTATGATCTATTGATATGATTATACCTTAGTGTTATATTATTTTAATTAAAAACCCCAAGTGTCACAAATTTAAGTTAAATAAAATAAATTAATAATGAATTGGTTAATAAATAATCACATCTTGACTTTTCTACAATTATTAATATGTATTCTGACTATGTTGACTATGTTTGACATGATCCTAAATTTGTGGAACTATACACTAATTTTAGATAAATTATACCTTTATAATCATATTATAAAAAATCCCATCCACATAAATTTAGGTTTATTTTGGTTCTACCCCTATGTCACTACGTGTGTACCTATGTCATGAAGTCCATCTCTTTAGGGTTTTATATTCTAGGTTTTTTAATGCATATGCATTGTGTCTTCATGATTTTGACTATTCATTCATTCCATGGATGTATAAAATATAATAATATATTTGTTTTAATAATAAATTGGACATATTTTATGCACTCAATAAAAAATAATAATGGATTCAGGTAATTATCATATCAGTCTTACAAACTACATAGCTTATTAGATGTAGTTCTTATGGTGTGTGTATGCAATACCTAAATTAAGGTTTTAAAATGCCTATTCCCTAGGATTTATAAATTTTACTAATAAATTTTAATCACACTCATTTGTAAAAATGGATGTAGTAGAGATTCCAATATGGATAAAATTTATAAGTGTGTATAATTTGATTCAAGAAGCAAACTTGAATGGAGAATCTTAAATCTAGGCTTGGTCCTTGGTGAGCTATATTTTATAATTTTCTCATCATCATATAAATTGACTCCTTGGATTATATATACTCTTATAGTTATCAAATTCATTAGTTTATTACTCCTTAGATTATATATAATCTTTTCTTTTGTATTTCTCTTTTCCCAATTGTCTAGTAAGGCCTTAATTTTATAAGATGATCTAGAAAGACTAAATTATGTTAGAAAATTTTAAAAATAATAATGGTAATGGTTAAATATTAATAAAAATGGTAAACAATATATGGACACATAATTAAAAAAATAGATAAACCCATACGAGTATGGTTTTATCCAATATGAGCTTGTATAGGTATATGTTAACCCAAGACATAATTCATGATCTATTTTTGAGGCAAAACTATGTAATGGATTAAATTTATTAAAAATATATAAATGGATACCTTTTGGATGAATATATATATATATATATATATATATATATATATATATATATATATATATATCTATCATCTAAATATAGACTTATGTGGGGTTGGGGTCATCCTATAAAAATGTTAATAGATAACTTTTTTCCAAGTAAGTTGAATGTAATAGAAAACATGCAAATAAGTGTCTTATGATATGTTTGGATGTCTAATGATTACCCCAATTTTATGTAGGTACACAAGTTAAATTAATGCATTAGTAATAAGGAAAACTGAATGGTTTTTAACATTATCTTGATAAGTTTCCATCCACACTTGATTAGTTGAATTTACTTAAAACAAATACAAATTGCTATAGGTGGTTAAATTTATCATGATATACATGTGATTTTTTTGAAAATTTTGAAAATTTAAATTTAAAATTATCTCTTTAATTTAAAATAAAACATAAAAAATACACTTGTTTTGTAATTCTATCAACTGCCATCATAATTTTTATATCTATATACATTTTATAAGTGTTGAAAAAATAGCCCAACACTTTCTAACAAGAGTCTAAAAAACCAATGTACGAATATTATACTTTAAATAAATTATTGAAACATAGCCAATTTGATATTTTTGGATTCATAAATACATAATATACTTTTTTATCAAATAAGTAGATAATTTCGGTCATTTTCAATCATTTCATTCAATATTGGTTTTGAAAATTCATTTATATATGTCCCCTCTTTAGGTGAGGTATGAAGACCATTTGACTACAATCACTCATCTTTAAAGAAACATGTTAAAATCACCATATTATAGGATAAATAATTTATTAATCACTTGTTATTATCCAAAACATATGTAAAATAAATTTAACCTTCATATTTTATAAAGAAATAATTAGTTAAAGTATTTTACAAATATCTACAAATGTAAATTGAAATTTTATTTTGACATTTTTTATTACCTTTAGAATTTTTACTAAATTTTATTCATACCACAATAGATCACGTAAAAGTTTAATTTTTAAAACTTGAGTAAATGTAGCCATTTAACAAACATACATTTATATGGGTAAGATAAAAAATGAGAACATAATAAATAAAATATTACCCTATAGATATATGGAGACCACTAATGGAAATGTAAGAACCTCAATACAAATGTACCATGAGAGTGTATATAGTGTACTTAAACTAGGACCAAACAATTCTACTGACCACACCCAAATTAGTGACTTTGAAAATTAGTGAATCTACTCATAACATGATTCACAAAAAATGAGAATAAGAAGATCCTCTATAGACAAGACACACACATAATAAAACACATGCACTCAAAATCAATCATTCATGTACAAACAATCAATGTAACACTATAAAAATCATAATATAAAATATTTATGTGATAAGAGACATATAATATACTAGCATAATAGGTATTATTCTAGGTCAATATGAAAATTTCATGTAATGATAGATATCACCAATTAATAAATATTTCAAATTTAAATGACCTCAAGATAGGACATATTGTCTAAGAAATTGGACCCTACAAGATGTGTGTGCACAATGTGAAATCAAGTATTATGTAACCTATGAATATATAAGAGACTCACTCAATAAATGCCTTGAAAATCATATATGTATAAAACATGGATAATGAAAAACCTCTAGAATAGGTGAATATGCATCATGTATAAATTAATGTTTTTGATTTTTGCATTTTTTTTATTTATTGAAAAATTTCCAATGTTATTAATTTATTTAATTTTAAGACTAATTTTTAATTTTTGAATACTTTCAATGTCTTTAAATTTTTAAAAATTTTCCAGTGGTTTTAAATTTTTGAATTGTACCGATGTTTCAATGTTTTCACCCCTTGATGAGAAATATATGAGTCAATTAATCATCAAACATTCTAAGCATATCATTATAAAGTTCGCAAATTTGTATCATGTTCTATGTAATAGTGTAATTCAAAAATGTAGCATAGGTCTGAAAGTACATAAAGTAAATATGTCATGACTTATGATAAGGCCAAATAGAAAGTTAAATTTTATTTAAGGATATTTATGTCGTGGGGAAGACTAATTACCCCCAATATTAAAATTATCCAAGAAAGGTAGATATACAAATGATTACTTTCATATGTCAATAAAAAAATTTGAAGTTAAGAATTATTAGTGCCAATTGTGTGTGTGTGTATATATATATATATATATATATATATATATATATATATATATATATATATATATATATCATTTTTGGGTATAATGCCCCCCATATTAAAATGTGTCATGTAAAAAAATGTGAAATATATAATCAAGTGAATATTTCATATGATAGTGAAGCAATGCCAATATGTAAAATAGGGATATATGTATGGAAGTAATAATATGTAATATTGTAGTGATATATGTGTAATTAATATAATGTGTAAAATAAAATAAAAATGTCAAGCCACCATAGATAGATTATGTTAAATTCATTATCGAATAATATTTTATTTTGTCAATGAGAAGCATGTAAGGGAACAATACAACCTAAAGGAAAATATGTATACATATATGTATTCAATAAATATCATGGTTGGGTATGATGCCTCCATAGGTAAAAAAATATGATCGTGTATAAAACCATGTTTTTTATTGTTTTATTTATATATGTAGAAGATATAGAAAATAACACAATAAAACATAAGGATACACAATAAAGAAAGGAAAAAAGGATTAAAAACTAGAGGAATAAGATGAGGAGGATTATAATCACCTATAGGCTTCCCTCAAAACTCAATGCATGCTTTTAAAAAATATCCCAGTATGTATGTTATCATCACTAGAAGGACAAGTGCAAGTGTTAAGAATGTAAAAGAGTCAAATGATCAAGGGAAATGAAACACAACAAGTAACATGAAACAAGTGGCTAGAATAAAGTTATTACAAAGAGAAGGAAATTTTCATATGAAATATACAAAATATAATAATGCAATAAAACCAAGGATAAGGCTTAATTAAGTGTTACACACCTTAATATGATGATTTATTAACCTTACTCTTTAAACATAATAATATGATAATAACTATCATGAAAATACCCATGTAATTAATTAAGATCTTACTATGCATATTTTCACAAAGGATAATGTTTGAGAGATTGGTTTTTGGATTCATCATGTCTAAAGAAATACATTTTATATGTATACCCCATACAATAAATAATTAATAAATATGATGCATGAAAAGGTAGCTCTATATATAAAATGTGATTTATAAGTAAAGTAATCAATGTTACTCATCCCCCCTCCACCACATGGGAGATCCATAAATATAATCATATGTATATATAGCCATATTATCCAAAATATTACCTGAGATAAGTTATACCATTAAAATTAGGGTGTGAAAACATGCATTCATAAAATCTATACTAATATTTATGATGTGTAAATATGACCAAGATAAAGGAAAATATTTATTTTGGACATTTGTCTTTTATGAATGTTTTAGATTTTTAAATTTTAAAAAAGAAGCAAATACTAAGAATCAAGTGCATATAAGGGACACCATATAGAATAAGAAATCTATGTATAATAATATGGTACAATAAATATGCATTGATGATGATCACAAAGTAATCTTTATATATTTTTATTTTATCAATGTTATTGTATGTTATAATTTAAATGAAACAATATATGAATTATGTAGAAAATTACGTAATAAAAATGTAAAGTACAAGAGGGGTTCAAAATATGTATTCATAGAATCCCTCAATTCCCATAAAGATTTAATATTTATTTTTATGGGGGTGTTAATTATCCCCCTAATATATGCAGTCATAAAATAAATGATCATCATTATCCAAGTCTTGATAGCATTGGCCTTGATCACTATTATTGGCATTTGTTTTACCCTTATAAGGTTATTTTTTTTGTAAATAATGTCCTTTACAATGGATTTTTGGTGAGGGATCATTATTTTACCTTGAAAAATTAGCTCTTGAATTTTTTTTCTCAAACTAAAGAACTTATTTTTTCAATTACCTCTTGTTTAATGATATATGCAAAACTATTTATCATTATTATATTGTACGCAAATATTTCATCATGTCAAAATAGATTTCAATATATTGTATTTATTTTTGAATAATTATGTATATTGAGTTGAAATATCCTCTAGGTCAATCATTGTTTCTTTTGTGAATATAGGAGTATGAAAATAATTAGTTGGGTCATGAGATCTTTGTTCGGTGAATAACATAGAATATGGTATTGTGTTATTTTTTATCCAAGTATTTGGATTTTTCATTATAATGCCAATATAAACACAATTTAACTTGATTATTAGGTTTATTTTATTATATTCAAGATAAAAATTGTTATGTGAAATATTAGTAAATTATTTTTATGTTGTTTCTATTAAGTTTATTTTGATAGGATCCATGAGGCTATCGATGAATATATGTTTATTTTCTAAATTAAAATATTGATACATAATCAAATGTAGATGATAGATAAATCAATGTATGAAATGACACATGTATTCAATAAGATCACTTTTTATATTTTGAATTCTTTGAAATTTATTTATAGTTCATTATTAATGACATATTTTAGGGAAAGTTGCTTTTAACACCCAATAGAATAATATAAAAAATGAAGAGAATAATATAACCATTTTAATGTGTCAAAAATAAAGTTTTTTTAAAGGTGAACTTAAGGATACCCACAAACATTGATACTTTAAATGCTTAAATCAAAAATTAATGATGTTATATGTTTTTGATAATTATCGCTATGAAGATGTTATTACAATTATAAAGTATAGTTTTACCTTTGTAGCTCACCTATAGTATGTACCATGGTGTCTAACTAAAGTATGGGAATGGTGATGCCATAAATTAGGTCACATAGATGTTAAATGATATCATTAATGTTCAGTGATGTAGTCCCATGGATGGGTCTTATAATGAAGGAAAGCCCTAACCCAAAAGCTATATAAACACACTGAAATAGACTCAGATTTGAAAACACAAATTTTTACGATTCATATAATGATGGACAATAAATATTTAATAAAATATTTATAAATATGTAAGCTATAATTTACACTTAAATAATAAGTTTCATGATGAAAAATTCAACATTGGAGTCTCTTAGACTACCCATCCACAGACAGATTATTAAAGTTGACCTTGGTCTATAATGGTCTCTTCCTATGATATTTCTATCACAGTATTATAAGATCTATCATATAATAGTATATTATATCCTCTTAAAATAATATACCTAATTACATTACCAAATTAACTTTGTATAGGGTTGTCCAAGTGTAATGTGTCAATAAATATCCATGCAAGTGTTATGGAAATTTGACACATGTCCGTAAGGGTTAATTATGTACCACTCAATTTTGAATGAACAAAATGTGTCCATAAAACCATGTCAAATAATATTAGATTTAAATATCCATTCAAATAAATTTGGGGTCAACCAAATTATAACTTCTATAACCTCTTTCTATGTACCAAATTTCCTTGCATAATTCTTTCTACTAGGATTTTTGTGTAACAATGTCTACACATGTAGTATTACAAGTATCTTCTTGACTTTGTTATATGTATTTTTTGGTATGTAAGGTTCCTTCACATAATATTTCACTTATGTAAAATTCTCACTTGTATTTATGTTGTTCCAAGTGGATTTTTTCCCCATAGGTTTTGTGTGCTTGTGCATCAGATTTATCTCTTTTTAGCTCAGTGAAAAATAAAACTTTGACAAGAACCTAATATAACCAAACTTAGTCCCAAGATTTCTATAAATATATTATATACTATCATCCCATGTATACTCATGTATTTTTCATATTTTTCACTACTAGTATATTAAAATAAATATGTTCCCATTCATAGTGCACACATATTTGACCTTATTCACAAAACTATAGTTTATTAATTTTCGTTTCTTCAAGATTGATATGCACAAAGAATGTTCCTGCATTAGACACCCTAGGTAAATAAAAATTTGACTTCCTACTCATATGTTGAAATATTCAAGACTATTTCCATAATGACCAATCTTTATGAGATCCACCATTTTGATTCTTCAATTATATGATTCTTCCACTTCACTAAGTACTTCTTATATTTTTTCTAATGTGTTCTCTTAAAAATCAAGTTAATTTACTTATTGTGCTCCCTATGTTAATAGGAAACAAGGGGAAAGTAAGAATCTCAATTTTAAGTCTTGGAAGTCTTGGGGCTTGCATTTTTTATACAACTATTTATGGGAATAACACAAATAGTATAGATATAGTCACCACTTTGAAAGTCTACAAGCAGACCCTAGTGTAGGGATAACATATATTTATGTAGTGACATATTTTATAGATAATGTTTGGGAATTTTCTTAATATTTTCCAACTAATACCCAAAATCCAAACAAATAATGAATATTTATAACAAGATCTAAACTAAGGTGATTTATGGGTGGATTCAAGAGTGAGTAGGGTAAAGTAGAAAATATATTATGATTAATATGAATAAAGATACTAATTCTACTAACTTCTAAGGAAAAACACATAAAACTACCATCTACCAGCTCTAGTGTAATTCTCAAAGTTAAAAAATTTATGTTAAAGTTTTAGAGGAAAGGAAATTCTTATACCTAATAGGATACTTTGCATAAAATTTCTCAATCATAGTAAATTTCACAGCACATTCAATTGTAAATGAAAATAAAATAGAGCCAGAATACCACAAATTTTTAATCTTAATATCAATCTCAAATTAATAGATGCATATATGAAATGCAATTGCCAAATTAGATTGTATTAAATAAACTATCAGACATCTAGAAGCATGGAAATTTAGAACTCAAAAAACACACACAAAAGAACACTATAGATAAACTCTCAAAATTCTTTGGCTCTTTTTATTAATCTCTATAACAACTATTTTCTACTTTACAAATGAGGGAAAATCCCTATTTATAGGCTAAAAATGCCTAATACAAGTTTAAGTGGGCCTATAAAGGGCACACAAATATATCTAAGTGGCTTGAAATACCATGTTACAATGGAATATTCCAAAATTAAAATTTACAAGACATAACTGAATATTCTTTATGGTCTAAGAGGTGGTTGTTGGCTTACTTTATGTTGTTATTATTATTTCCTATGCTTATATTTTTATTTTTATTTGGTCCATACATATGTATAGGCCTGGTAATCTTGGTCAATTTGAGCAAAGTCTAGGATCATGGGCCTAAGTAAATTAGGTATGTCCTAGATTAGCTTGTCATGCTTTATGAGTGCTTCTTAAATTTCTTCTATCTTCTCATATTTTGATTAGAAAATGTCACAATGTGTACCACCTTGACATCTATCTTGGCACTAGCTACATCCTATTAGAATGAGAAACAAAAACCTTCATTTGTGATCCAAACTCTTGCTCATCCATGAGGGTACCATCATGCTTGGTCACCCTAGTGATCATGGCATCCTTTAGTAAGTGGGCTATCTTAAATTCTATTTTATGAAAGGATGTATTTACATATTTGAGATGATCCAACCATGTCTTCAAAATCCTCATCCTAATCATGACGATAGTCTATGTAAGAATAATGTCTTCAAGAGGTAACACCTTCAACTCATGAAACTCATTACATCTTACCACTGTCACAAAGTTTGATAACTTGGTGTCATAGAGGGCAAGCTTTTGGTCAAGTTTAATGACCACCTTGGCTTGATTTATCCTATCCTCTTGCCTTTTCTTCATAACTTTTTCTAAGTTAAAGACATGAAACACAACATTTATTATTGAAATCAGAGTGTTTTATAGAACTATTGGTAGTGCTTGTTCCTTTAGCCTCTTTAACTCTTATTGCATCCCCTTAATTATGGTAATAGTATATTATTATTGTATTTACACTACAAATATATGGTCCTCTGCATACTCTTGTACCTCTCTAGGGCCAACCTTTCTCTTTTTAGTTGATGTAAAGAGAAACTCTTCACTATCATGAATTATAGTTTATCATGACTATGTTTTCTCCAAATGTCTTCAAACCACCCTCTTCATGGTGCCAATGGTAGGTTCAAATGTCATTTGAATCTAATATGTTAAGAGGCCACCTAAGGTTTTTC
The DNA here is from genome assembly GCA_037957365.1 of Torreya grandis. Classification (NCBI taxonomy): domain Eukaryota; kingdom Viridiplantae; phylum Streptophyta; class Pinopsida; order Cupressales; family Taxaceae; genus Torreya; species Torreya grandis. Next base: position 3,200,863 of record JARHVA010000766.1, on the reverse strand, counting down.
CTACCTTGATATCTATATGGTGTCCCTTAACAAATTTAGGGTAGGTTTAGATGTTTCTTATAATGTGGGTCCCTAGGTTGATGAAGAATCCAAGGCTATGGTAGGGATATATAACTTGGTTGATTCTAATTGCCTCAGTGGGTCAAATAAAGATTTGTTATGGCCCATATCAAGAACAAATGAGGGTAACATTGAATGCCCAATAATTTTGGTTGTTATGGTGAGGTGATGTGGTTTATGCCAAGTGAATGGTTTTAGAATGGGTTTAAGTGGCTTGATGGATGAAAGAGAGCCAAGGGTGAGTGATTTAATTGTAGTGGCTTCTTGGGAAGGAATAGACCCCATACCCTGACTAGAACTAGTGATTTGGGATCTTGGTGGAGGTTGAATGTGGATAGTGGAGTGGGAGATGAATTAGGGGATGGTACCCCTAAGGGAAACAATGGTGGTGGATGTAAACAAAGAAGTATGAGTAGAAACAAATTTAGGATTAGTTGTAAATGTAACAAGGACTAGTAAAGAAAGTAATGGTGTATTACTTATAAATAGATATTTGGAAGATAATGGAGGCGACACTACTCCTCTCATTATAGTATTGAAGAATATCTTCCTTATATAAACTTTTTCAATAATCCTCACAGTGAATGCATATAGTGCCTCCATTGAGAACTCAATTCCTTATTTCCCTTCCTCAAGATCAATGACATTAGGATCTGGTTGGCCCAAGTTTTCTATTGTAGCTTCCTTAGTAGATACATAGGTTATTGTAGGCTCCTGTGAAGGGCCATGATGGTTTCTTGACTATCATTTTCTAGATATTAAAGGCATGTATTATCCACTTAGAGTGGCCTAAAGTGGAGGCTTGTAGGGATTATTAATATTAAGAGGAACACTATCTTCTTCTTCTTCCTTCTGTTTCTCCTCATAGTCTACATTAAACAGGCTCCCATGAGTGTGTGGGAGTTGAGGCTATACTATGTCTTCCTTCTTCATTTCTTGGTTAAGCCTCATTTTAAGTGCTTTATTATTCCTTATAGTGTTTATTAGGACTACCTTATCATTCATTACATCTAGGTATATCTATTCATGTACCTCATCTTGGTGCTTATATTCTACAACCACATCCTTTTTAAACTTGAGGAGATGTTTGGTAATGAATTGATTTAGATCTCACATTTTAAAGTCATCTTTTGGAAATAGGTATGAGTCTTTATGCCTTTCAACCACTATAAAATCTTAAAATTTCATCATCTTTGTTCTCCTAACTTCAAATGATTCTTTTTGGGGGTTATATTTGTCTTCTTCTTGAAGATGCCATCAACTCCATAGAGTAGATATTAGGCCATATCCTCCTCTACCAAATTCATCGGAACATATATCATTATATTGAGGGGAATACCATCACTGCTACTTGGATGACCATATAATTAGGGTAGTTCTAGAAGCTACCCATGTCTCTAAATCTTGTTGTAACTTCTAGAGTGATGCTAGGCATCTATCACTCAGTGATTGAATTGTAAACAATAAGGTTGAAATATTATATAATTGCCTTGATGTGGTTCTTGAATTATTGAATGTGCATTGTAGAATATGTTTAGGTAAAACTTCATCTCATGTTAGAGACTATGTATTTGGTCTTAATTACGTAGATATGTGGATTGCATGTATTAGGTATCTCATCATGAAGAATAGGGATCCATTATTACATGTGTCAATCATAGTAGTGACTAAATTATCATTAATAATATCCCCAAATGGGGGAATTTTCTAATCCTTTAAGATTAGTTATAGTAGTAGGATAGTCCTTATGTATACATAATCAATATGAAGATTTCTAAATACCTTATTTAGTAAGGCCAAATAAATCCTTACTTTTTTCCTAAATTTTTGGATAGGTAGGTCCACTTGGTCATTCATATATACAATCCTCTTTGGGTCAGTTACCTATGAGGCCTATACTTTGTCTATAGAGTGCACATCATACTAACTTTCAATGATGCTCTAGTTATATTCCACCTATGGTAGAGGTAGCTCATAGTATTTTTTAAAACTATGCCTAAAAATGAAATAAATTGGGAGCCATTGATTTAGGAATTTGAGTAATCCATCATTGCATTTAGACATCCTAAAGATGCCATATACTATGTCAGTACATACCATGACCTCTAGTTTTGTTGTCACTTTGTGAAGATTGATAGCTTGGATTGTAAGGATATCAGGGGTCAGTTAAATAATATGTGGCATGGTCTTAGAATTATTAAGTTCCATGGATTTTTCAACATTATAATAGACACTTATATAATGTATTTTTATTGATTTTATGGCCTCGATGATGAACTTATGTCCTTAAAAAAGTATAAATTACCATATTAAAATAAGAAATCATCATTTCCAAATGTAATAGACTTACCTAAAGTAGAGTGTCTTGCCTTGGCCATTTATATAATCTTCTAGGTAGTAATTGACATGTTTTTTATCTCTCTATAATTTTAAATCTCCAAAAATGGTAGCTTGGGTGTAATTTGTGAAGATCTCAAGATTGGATGAACTTTGAGAATGTAGATAGCAAAGAGAGAAAATTCTTAGAGATTTCAAATGAAAATATAGGTAGAAATATTTAGGTTGGGTAGCCTTTTGAATATTGCTTTGATTGATTCAAGGTTTGATGTTGATTTTGGTTCATGATGTATTAATGGAGAGCTCATCACATTTGTATTCAAAATAATTTAAACTATTAATTTTGGAAATTAATTGCCTTAAATTAAAATTTAGAATTGGTTTGATTTCAATTCACCATAAGTTTTATATTTAAATATAAAGGTTACCACCTTTTGATACATAGCATTCCACCTTAGATCCAGTTAGTAATTCATAGGGCATGAAGATGATTAAGCTATTTAGTCAGCTTAAATCTAGACACATGCAACATTATAATTGTTCTTAGGTTATTTGGATAAATCCTAGTGTGATGACTTATTTTTACTATGCCATGTGGTATATCTCTATTAATGGTGATCTATCAGGTAGGGTCCTTCAATTTTGGTTGGTTGTGGGAGTGCCACATGTTTCTTTCATAGGCAATCATATGTTATTTTCACTAGGTGGTTGTCTTATGATATATCATGGCCTTGTTTTGATAGGTTTCACCTTTGGATGGCCTCCAGATAGATGTCAATAGCTTCATGTTAATCACATGGCTTAGATGGAACCATGCATCATTATTAGAGATGATCTGGTTGATATGAGGATGGGGATTTTTGGGAATGACACACAACATCATCTCATGGGTTTAAGGGGGGGACATATCACTTTGATAGGCTTTTAAAGGTTTTGTAGTGGATCATTAGATATAAGTAGCATATGCATGACAAGTTTCATCATCGCATGGATCTGAGGGGGACACACATCATTCTCACAAGCTTTAATGCATTCTTCTAACACTTATCATTCTCAAAAGGGGCCTTGGATAGATATATTCCATTGAGCCTCAATTAGATGACTCAAATGCATCCATGTGTCTTTCTTGAGAGATTTTGAAAGCTTTATATGGATGTAATATGGTATGTAGATGCGTCAATCATGGATGAACTTGAGAGAACATGTATCACTTTGAAAGGCTATTTAGATTTAGATGGTCATGATTTGAGACACATAGTAGCATCTCATGGGCTTCTAGATCATATCGGGATGCATGGTAGCTTAGATTTAATAGGCTTGATATTGGAAACTAAGATCTTGAAATGTAGCCTATGTGTTTGAACTCCAATGGATAACTTTATTATAAGCTTTTAGGATGGTACCACATGGGTCATGGGTTTTGTAGATTTTTTTAAGTGTCCTACATGGGATGTATTTATTTTGGCCAATGGTGTGACTCAAAGTTATGATAGTAAGGATTATGCCTTTGGATAAGTTTTATGATGACATGTGGCATGATGAGGAGTGAGTGTTATCTTAGAATCCCATGTATAATTTCACATCCCATGAGGTATTAGAAAATTCTATGTTTAAGCTGACATCCTATGAAGTCAAGTGAGAGACCAAGTTAGACTCTAGGTAATGTCAAATTCCCATCAAAAACAAATTAAAATAAGTTTAAATAAAACTTTGTAAGTATATGATTCAAATAAAGTAAAAGGTTAGTCCAAAAAGATCAAGTGAAGCTTGTCATGCTCATGCCAATTGGGAGAACCAGATGGAACATTCCTACTAAAGGCCTATCTTCACATTTTGAAACAATTCATGGTCAATAATTCATTTTTGAATGAAAAAATTCAAGGAAAACTTGAAATGATTTAAATATTTCTAGATACTAATATGTATTTCAAGATGAACAATTAACCAAAAATTTCTTGAGAAGTATTAAATCAATTTCAAATATAGCCAAAATGATTTAACAAGATTGACATCTTATGTAATTTGGATAATTAAGATAAGAGGGTACCCATTATAGTAATATTGGGTACTAGAGCATCAACAAATGGTGAAATCTATGGGGAAACGTTGTAAAAGGTTAGAATCTAGGTCTTTTATTCAAAAATGAATCAGATATTAGTCATATCACTATGATTTTTAGTCACATTAAAACTACATTTTAGAACTACTGAAAGCTCATAAACTAGAAATAGAGTTCAAATCTTGTAGACAATCATATTATGTGTGTTCTTTGAAGTTATTTAACTATCACCATTGGGTTCAAAAATGTTAACTTTCAAGCTTCAAGACATCCAACATGAATGACTTAAGCATTCTTTAGATTTAGATAATAATTTTTTGAGAAGAATGGCTTGGGAATTGTTCTACTAATAGCCATGTGTCCATAGCCCCTATAGATAGTTCTTAAATCACCATCCATGGAATATGATGTAGTTTATGATTTAACTACACTAGTGTATCATATATATACATACATACATATATATATATATATATATGTATATATATATATATATGTATATATATATATGATACACTATGTTAACAAACCAAAATGGTTGGGAATTATAATTATCCAGGTGTAAGGATTGTGTCAAGACATAGTTTGAATGTTATTCAATCTTAGATAGCAAGTTCTTCTGAGGAAATTTATTTTGTGAATTTGAGTGCTAATATGATGGTCCACATAGATTAAAAATATTTTTTAAGAAAATTTTCAATCATATAAACTATATTATAGACTTAAAATCACTTAAGCTCTTCATGAGAATACCAGTTTCTAATCAACCCCACCTAAGTTTATAAATTAGAGCAATTCTAGAGGATTATGAACTTTAGGTTGACAATATTTTAGATCAACAATCCCTTTCTTCCATTTTTAGGATTATATTAATACCAATTGAGCTAGTGAATTATTGTTTAGAGGACTTATTACTAAGCTACACCACACAACAACAAACAAAAGACAAATCAAAAAATGAGAAATAATGAAATAGGAAATAAAGGAAGAAATCAAGAAAGAAGACAATAAGAAAGTGAAGCAAGAAAGGAAAGTACACTAATCCTACCTATTATAAATCTAAATAAGATTATTCTCCTTGTCTAATTTGGGATAGGGAGTTAGATAAGTAATGCTTCATGTATTTCCCATTGAATGTCAAGGATAAGTTATTCCCTCGCAAGTATTTGAGTCTGAATCTGTTTACACCAAGTATCTTTACTACTTGATAGGGTCTAAGCCAAAGGGGGGTAAACTTGTCATGTTGTCATTTTTTCTCATGGGACTTGTTCCATAGTAGGACTTAGTCTGAGATTATATATACATTGGCCTTGTCTTGCTTCTCAAACCATCTCTTCATAATATCCTAATGCTTACTAAAGTTTCTCAATGCTTAATCTCTAAATATTTCATTTGGATGATGTTTAGTATCCTGGATTACACTCTTTCATATTATTCCATGTAATCAATAATGAACTCAATGGTGGGTAGCTTCAACATGGTGGGAAATATAGGTTATTACCCATAAACTAGTATGAATGGGGATGCCTTGATTGCATGTTTGTATCTAGTTCTATCCACCCATAGGTCATATTTTAGTAGGAATGACAATTCTCTTGGTTTTTCTTCTATATAATTCTTGATAGTATTCATCAATTTCTTATTAGTAGATTATAAAAATCCATTTCCCTGAGGGCTATAGTTTGAAGTGGAATTGATGACTATTTGTATATCATATTCCCATTCAGTGAATTTTTTTTATGCAAAGTCTGGGCCATTGTCACATACTAGATATAGGGGTGTTCTAAACTAAGTAATGAGATTTTCTTCAAGGAACTTGATGACATCAATAATTTTACTATTCTTGGTGGCCACTACATCAATCCACTTGGTGCAATAGTCTATGGTAGTAAGTACAAATTTATGTCCCACTAAAATTAGGTTAATTACTCTAATGAAGTTGAAGCCCCATTATGTGAATGGATTTTCCTTGATTATTGGTTATAAAGGCATGGCTACCTTTATCTCTTTTTGATCTAACACTTGACATTGGTGGCATATTCACACATGGGCATGTACATCCTTGAATATAGTTGGCCAATAATAACCAAATCTCAATATCTTATGTGATGTGGTATGCATTGAAGGATGATCACTTCCCAATTTATCATGGAATCTATCCATGATGTCAGTGGCTTCAGCTTTGGAAACATACCTCATATAAATTCCCTCATAGTTCTTTCTATAGAGCACTCTTATTTTGATCATAAAGTGAGATGATTTTATTTTGAGGGATATTTTTTACTATTTTTTGAGGTGTGAAGGACATATTCCATGTAGAAAATAATGAATAATGTCCTTGTACAAATCTCCACCAGGGATTTGATTCACTTCTACCTGTCAAACATGAATACAATGATCAGTGTTTATAATGAGTTGGATTAGAACTTGCCCCCTTACTAACTTAGAATATTTTATCTCTAAGTCATATTATTGGAACTTGATCATCCACTTCCCTCTTCTTTCTCTAATTTCATTTTATCCAAACATTAGTTTGATACTTGGGTTAGACACTATGGCATATGTGTTGTTCTTGAGGATGTAGTGTCTGAATTTCTTTACAACCTTTACTAGTGCATAATATTTCTTATTCTATAATAGGATACTTTATCTCCACATTATTCAAATTGGTGTTCATAAAGGATATGTAGTTTTCTTTGTCTTCTTATTTATATGTTAAGACAACAAAAATAGTATGATCAGAAGCAAAAGAGTATAGATAGAAGTCTTTACTAAAATCAAGACTTATCAGAGCATGATCTTGAACGATACCATCCTTAATATCTTAAAATTATTTCTTCACTTCATCAATCCATTCTATCTTAAAATCCTTCTTCAGCATGGCATTGATCAATCTCATAATCTTTGCAAAACCAAAAATGAATTTTCTCACAAAGTATATTTTGCCAAAAAGGATTTTAATTATTTTTTGCTATTGGGAACTTTTTATTTTAAAATTGCATTGATTCTATCAAGTTTGATACTCATACCTTCATGAGTGATGACATGTCCTAAAATTTTAACTTTGGTCACACAAAATATGTTTTTCTAAGGGTTTAGGGATATGACATACTTCTTCACTTTTCCAGCACTTGTTCTAAATACATCATGTGATCTCCCCTATTTTTAGAGAAAAATATTAGATTATCCATGTAAATAATAATTCATTTACCTATCAATCCATGGAACACATGGTATATTGCTCACTAAATATTTTTTCCTGTGTTCATTAGTTTGAATGGCATCTATTTTTAAGAAAACATTCCCCATTTAGTTGTGAAGGAGGTCTTCATTCTATCATTCTTATTTAGAAATACTTGGTTTTATCTTAAAAATCCATCTAGGAATGGCATAATTATAGATCCACTTACTAAATGTATGACTTCATCCAAATATGGTAAGGGATAATTATCCTTCTTGAAACATCTATTTAAGTTCTATAAATTGATGCAAAGTTTGATTTTTCCATTTTTCTTCTGAACAATCACTAAATTAGTGACACATGTTAAGTGACTTATGGGGAAGATTATCTTTTCATCAATAAATTTCATTACCTCTTTGTAAATTAGCATTTCAAATATTAGATTTACTATTTTTTGTCTTTTCCTGAAAGGTTTGCATGTTTCCTTCAATGGAATAGTGTGAGTAATCACACCAATGTAAAATATATGTAGGTCATTCTATGACTAGGAAATAATGTTCTTAAACTTTCTTAAGAGGGTAGTTGCTTTCTTTAGCTCTTCATCAATTCAAATTAGACCAATATTGACTTTTTATTCATTCTCAAGACTTCTTAAGTTGACTTTCTTATAGTCCTTTCCACTTACTTTAGGTTACTTACCTTCATTCCCTTATCTATTCAGGTTAAAAATTATTTCCAAATAGATCATGACCTTAGGAATCTAGTTATCTTTGAGTTGAATAACTCCATCTTCACTACCTTTTATAATTTTCATAGAAATTTCATCCCGTTCATCTATAATGGAGGATTAAAACATGCCAACATTACATAAGAATTTAGTTATCTATTGGTTGTCATCAAAAACTAGGAAGTGATTGATGTTATCTACTATAGAGGGGCATTAAATTATCTATATAGTGAATTATTATAGGTTCAAGGCTTCTAAAAGCACCAAGTTTGTTCTCACTGAATGTAGAGCATGTGCCAACTAGTTATGTTACCTAGGTAAGGAAATCATATTGAATGAGTCAAAGTACTTGATTAAATCTCATGACCTAAATTTGTAATTTCTTATAAAAGAAATTTTACATTGATATCTAATTCTAATATGATTCATGACTATTTCAAAATCACCCTAAACTAACAAATCCTTAACCTTATGTTTAATTTTAAATTTAAGTCCTGATATAAGATCTTTATATTATACTAAATTTTTAGTATAAGAGAACTATAATCTTTAAGAAGATAGATACTCTTTAGATTTGAGATTTATTAGTATAATTATAATGCCTTAGTCTTGTTTAGCATGTGCACCATCAAAGTGTAATGTCTAAATATCTTTACTTTGTTCTTCTTCTATCTTTTTATCTCCTACAACAATTTAGTGGCTTCTACGGCATAAACACCAAATTCAAAGGATTGGTATTTTACCTTTTCTTTCTTAGTGTTGTACTCAATAATCATGTATTTCATGTTGGTATCCTTATCAATCTTGATTTAATTAGGGATCCCATGTGAATGTGGCCACATGTGAGAATAATATATGGACATGTATCCATTCAAGGATTTAGTTTATTCATAACTCAATAAAAATCCATAAGCTTTAGGTATGTCAATGACTTGAATGTTAATGAACTAATGGATTTGAGGCTTGTGAGATAGCTACATATGGATGTTCAAAAATTTACCAATCACCTTTACTCTTGACTTGTCTAATTACACTAATACCTTTTTAGATTTGACTAAGATTAACCCTAGTTTCTAACAAATTCCTAAAGGCATTAGGTTAGCTGAAGCACCAAAATCAAGCAAGAAATTTTAGAGATTGTTACCAAAAATTCTAATAGTTAATAGGAATGGTGGAACCTCATGATTACTTGTGTAGATTAATACATTTGTGTGAGATTGTTTATCCTTATTGGAGTTACACTTTTCATTCAATTATTTCAACACTAAATAATTTTGTTGAGTGATATGTGTGAGCTCATGCAATGTTATATTTACCTTGATCTTCTTCATGTCTTCCACTATGTTGTATCCACCTTTTGATGTTATACATGAAGATTCTATTACTAGTTGACTCTCCTTACATTTGGGGTGTGGAGGGTTATTATCTATTTGACATCAGGTGTATTTTTTTATTAGGTAGGGTAGAGGTTATCAAAGGTGGGTTATAACCTTTTCTTCTCACGGAATATTTGCTTCTATAGTAATGATAGAAAGAATGAACCTCCTCAACATTTTCTTTAGGTTAATTCTCATCTTGGCTTAGGAATTCATAAGTCTCAACCATGAAGACTAATTTAGGTGCTCTAGAAGTTTCACTAGAGTTATTAGAGATCTTAGCATAATCTTGATTAGTGGGATCCATGTTGAATCCCTTAATTTGGCTCTAGATATATTTAAATGCATGGAAAAACTCAACACAATCTAGTTATCCATGTCTAGTAGTATTGTGCACTAGGCAGCAATTAGGCAAGGCCATATCGTAAATGTTGATCTAAGGTAGTTTACTCAATGTGGGCTCATTATTATTATTAGACCTATTGAAATGTTTGTTGAATATTTGGAAATTATAATTTATATTAGATCTCTCATCAATGTTTCCCATCTATTTCTTGAGATCTAAGAAATCATTGGCTAGTTTTTTAATAGTTCTTTGGATTGAGTCTAACTCTCCTATTCGAGGTTATGGGAATTTGGTCTAGGTGGTAGCTTGGATATTTGTGTTGTTAAAAAGTACCATGGTTTGATTACTCTATGGATGAACTTTAGTGTTTTCTTGGCTAAAAAAACCTAGCTTTTGGTTGGCCATAGTATGGCTTGAAGGTAGCTAGTTGATTACTGAAAATTGGTTCAATCTAAGGTGATTTTGGTTCATATTGGGTATGAGATTCAAACTAGGCATGGTTGGATCAAAGTTAAGAATAAAAAAGGCAAGGTTCCCCTATGGGTGAATTTTCTCATCAATATGGATAGCCTCAACATATGCTAAAGTTAATGTGTCAATGTTTAAATTTCTTCTTAATAAGAAATTTGTCATTAGATCTAGGGCATTCTTGTCTAATTCCAAGGCCAACTCATTTTGAAGCTTATATGGTGGGGATGTTAAGGTCTACATCTTTTTAAACCTATTATTTAATGTCCTTATTAGTTCCTTTGGGTCCATTTTTAGGGTGGTAAACTATTGGTACATGAATCATGGGCTACCTACCCTACCAAATTGAGAAATAAAGGTGTCATTGAATTGATTCCATCTAGTGATGAAATCTTTGGGTAGATTAAGGAACCAATCATATGTGGCATCTCAAAATGTGAAAGGAAAGATATGGTAGGACATGTTTTCATGGATCATATTCATAAAATTTAAAGATGTTTTAAATGACTTGATATGTTCCTAAGTCATCACCCAACCAGTGGAGGTAAAGAAAGGCAAGTAATTTTACATATTTCTTAGTAAATCATGTATAGTTCAAGGAAATTGATGGATGGACCTACTAACCATGACATGATTGGTAATAGGGGTTTCAAATTTTGATTGGATGGGGAATTTGTCTAGGTCTTGGACTTTTTCCACCTTCCTTTATTTGCTCTTGCTTTCATATGGGTCTTTATAGATGATAAAGGATTCCTAGGTTCAGATTGGGATCTAGTTATAATATTAGGAAACTTTAAGATGTATAATGGATGATAATAGAAAATGATATTTAAATATACCCTCTGTAAATGATAAATACAATAATGATTAGTGGATCTTTATATTAAAAACTAAGATCAAATAGTTTTACCTTGATCTTTGAATATCTAGGCTATGAAACCTCATAATTCTTAAAACTTGCATAGATATTTGTTAGATTTCCACATAAACCTATAAATATTAGTGTTAAACTAACATTTTAGAGCATCTCCATGTTTTTATGTCTTATTTAACAACCTAAAGGAAATAGAGAAATTAAGATCTTAAATGCCTAGATCTAGTATAAGTAACATGTTAGAGATTGACTTTACATAAATACCTAAAAATATCATGATTTTTTAATAAATTTATATCAAACTTTGCAAATATGATCAAAATAACCTTTAAGATGTGTAAAGGATGGGGTATTTCACTTATCTTTACACAAATTTAAGCAAATATCTATATTATTCTACCACATTTGAACAAATTAACACTAACTTTGATGAAATATTTCAAAGAATGCAAATATTGACGTAAATAATGCATATCCTTAGTGTTGTTTAACAATATATGCATACATTGAAATAATTAATCATGTATAAAATGAAGTACACTATAATTCTACATTTATGTATGAAAATAATTGCTTAATTCCCTCCTAGTGCTATAAATGTTTCCTTCCTATAACTCAATTTTAAGTCCTAGAAGACTTGGGGCAATTGAGGTCAACATACCCCCATTTTTGAAAAATGAGGACCCTTGTTCAATTTTGTAAAGTGTGTTAGGAATTGGCATTCAAATTGATCAAAATTGTATTATTAAACATAATGTTTTCTTTAGATTTCATTTGCATGCTGTCATATTATCTTCATTTAAGTTCTTCTAATGTTGTTCATATTTTCCATATATGTGTACATGTTTCAGGTTTAATGGAGTCCCAATTGTGTGAATAGTGTCCAAGGTTTTGTGCTTTAAATGCCAAATTAACCCTTAACTAGATAAATAATTTGATCTCAATTAACCATCATATACTAACCTTTGGTCAAAATTTAATGGTTAAATCCATGTTTGAAAATTTATAAAAATATTAGCCTAATTGTGTTTAGCCTAAGTTTTTCTTAAATAACATTCAAATTTGTACAAGTCAAATTTACATAGGAACATCTTATTTTGTCTTAGACTTAGTTTAATTTTTATCCTAAGGTTCTAATTGTTTTTATCAAAATGCTCAAAACCATAGTCTAAAATATTGTGATAAGTCCTTTATATTCTGAAATCCCACCAAATCTATTTTATTATTCACATACACTAATTAAGCATGAAAACACTATTATTTTTCAAACTTAGTCTAAAGTTTTATCCTAAGTCTTAATTATATTTATTAATACAACTAAATACATAGGCTAAAACATTATCCTAAATTATTTAGATTCCCTGAGCCCTAACTTAGTCTATTTTCATTGTCCATAGGAATGAATCAATGCAAAGATACCACATGGTGAGATCTTGGAGCTCAAGTAAAATATCAATGGAATGTGGGTACCTACCAGGGTTGAAATGTCAAAGAACTCAGATCAAGTGTGAGAGTGAAACATGTCACCATATTGGATGCATCTCAAATATCTTACAATGAGTGAAGTTTCAATAAGTCAAGCATCTTATAAAGGATTGCCAAAGTTATAACATCATAATTTTGGAAAAAAGGGAACTGAAGAAACCAATCACATTCAACCTCCTAGATCAAGATCAATGACAATAAATATATAATAGTGTAGGGAAAATTTAATAGGTCAAGGTTATGTGAAGGAATCCAAGAGTGTTATGTAGCACAATTTTGATGACCCAGCCCAAAATCAACAACCTGTATTTAGTCAAACATAATCAATTGGATTGAGATCAATGAAGTGCATTGATTAGTGTAAAAGAGATCCAATGGTGCAAGATGTAGATGACTTTTCAAATATCCCAAAATGAATGCAATAGTGATGCATGTCATAACCATGATGGATGGAATGCATATCAACCAATGGAATTCAACCTCTCATATAAAGATATATGATGAGTGATGGAGTTGACAATTCAAAGGGCCTAGATGAAATGAGAAGCCACTATATGGCACAAAGGTGATAAATAATGGAGCATGTTTGTAATGTGCATAAAGAGCCCATGGAGTTGCCATGGGCACACTTTCAAAATATTAAATGAGGATAAATAGTTTTTGATGAAGATAAGGATATTAAGCCCCATATAAGATCAATGAAGCATGTTTAATCAAACTACGAGATTGCACAATATGGAGACACGTGTCCCAAAATGATAAATAATCACATCTTATAAATTAATGAATAGTTTTGCATGGTGATTCCACATAAGTGAGATAAGTTAGATTAAAATATCTTATGTACTTGTAGAAATGAAAGGTTTAAATACATGATCCAAGAAAAATCTAAGGCATGAAGCTCATAGTTCAATATTAATTTCTACCATTAAAGCTCTACATAAAACTCCATAAAAGTCCTAAGAATATATATTTCCATAATTTTCCTCAAAATTCATTGTAATTAAAACTAAAAATTCTATATTATTATCTACATTTGCATAATTTAATCAATGGTGACCCACAAACATGTTTCAAAAGAAGATGTGGAGTTGTATTTGATAACATACATTAAGGGATGTGTTTCCAAGGACATTGAGTTCATTGAAGATACTTTGTACATAGGAGAGAATAATTGTTAAAAATTATTTTATAGGATTTAGAACCAACCATATATCACTCAAAAAGAGAAGAAGAATCTATTAGTAATAAAGTTATATAATGATGTTGTTGTAATCTAGATGATCGATCTACATCATGCAACTACAAAGATCAAGGTACTCCATTGCATTGGAATTATTTTTCCCATTTTTAAATATTATAAGATAGATAAAGGCATGTTAATAAATGAGAATAATAAGAATAAGGTGGATTACATTTACGACATTGTGTTTGAGTCCTATTATAATTTACCTAAGCCCCAAATTGAACTAGCCTCTATCAATTCTTGGATAAACAACATAATTTTATGGAAACTTTTACCATATGGTTCTATTTTGGAAACCAAGTCTTTTCAAAGCTTAACAATAAAATTCCTATAAACCAATTTAGACCTAGAATAAGGATGATAATGATAATTTTGAATAGGTTGTGTAGGGATACAACCACTAGTTATGGAAATCTAGTATGTGTGCCCATAGTTTACTTCACTATTAAAAATATTATAGTCCCCCCATTAGGTGAGATAATTAGCATCTCTCTGAGTAGCCAAGAATATTTAATTAGGATTAAAAATAATAATTTTTTTTTCATGATGTCTTGCCTCTTAGATGCCATATGTGCAACAAAAAATATTCCAAATCAAAGGGAATGGTTCCAAAATAAAACACAAATAATTTACTAATATTACTCTAAGTTACACATCTATAAATATAGGGATCACATTCAATTTATTTGTGACTATGTCTATCCAACCTTGACTAAGGCTATACTAGAATCTAAATGATGAGATTTAGCACTCTGATCAAGAAATATATTGAAGCTATTGGGGATATATGGTTAAATCCAAATTGTACCATCATCAAGATTGATAATACTTAAAATTATCCTCCTAAACTACCTTTATATGCCCTTGATAAGTTAGCTGAGCAAGAAGTGGCATATCAACTATTCCATGGAATTTTTGGTCTATGTAATACCAATATAAAATGACTCTTACATATTTTCCCAATGATAATTAGAAATTCTATATTCAAATAGTGGAATAGTATTGAGGTAACATCAAAACATAGATCATTTTTCAATTTGTATATTAATGAACTTAGATAGTGGGATCCCTATGGAAAAGGTAAGGAGCATTTAAAAATCAAAGGGATATTAAATGTGCCCTATGATCATGATCCTATGGAATTCGACCCTATATACACCAGGACTTCATATTACTTTGAAGTCACCAAAAGAATGAAGGAACACAACATGAGGCCTAAATCAAGACAAGAAAGAAATAAAAAGGCGGATGACAGATGGTAATTGGTCCCAAGATAGTACCATTTGATTAGTGGGTAACCTTATGGACTTCCAATATTTAGGGCACAAGTAAAAACACAAAAACCATAGGAAAGAAGGCTAGATTATATAGCCTCTTATTCATCAAAGGTAGAGGAACAAGAATTGCATCAAGAAAAAGTTCATATGATAGAATTAGATCCTAATGAGACTATTAAGGATGCACTCAAGATTATATCAATGGATTATGAGTTAGAGTTAGTTAATGAAGAGACAAAGATTGAGTAAGAGAAGGGAAAATAGAAAGTATTAGAATTAGTTCCTATTGACACTCCTAAGAGGAAGGCTAAGCTAGCCATTATTCCTAAAGCAAAAAGACCCAAACTTACTTTCACTATTCTTATAAGCAAAGTCAATCTATTTAATGAATAAAAATTATTCTATGGTCCACCCATTCCAAAATGGTTATTTTATGAGCCTAGATTATATAAAGTGCCTATTGTGCATCATCCTTGGGATATGACAAAGGCCATTAACATTCATGTCAATCAAGAGCTTAAGCCATGGATAGTTTTTTTACAAGAGGAAGAATTAAGGAGATTAGTTACACCAAGTGATTCAATAGCTCCATCAGAAGTTGAGATCCCTATCCCATAGGTGACTCAATCTATTGTTGGAGTTAAATTTGATCCAAAAACTATTAGCTTGTAGAGAGTGATAGAAAAAAGGGTCTTGGTAGGAGGTGAAGAAATGACATATGAAAAAATTGAACCATTGATTGGTTTAACTCAAAAATATAGACAGGGGCCTAGAAAAGATCCTATTTTTGAGGAATATGTTTTTAAATTATCCTAGGCACAATCAAAATAGCTACATGCTGCCATAAAGGGCCTAAAATAGAAGAACATGAATCTAGAGGAGTAGTCTATCTTTTATGTACTAGGAGACATGGTCAATTAGTTTGAAATAATTATGAATGACTTATTTAGATCCCTGAAGGCCATAATATCCAAGAAATATGTAGTGAACAAATAGGGTGCTTTGTTTGTAAGCCAAGTTGGTCAATGGTAGGCTTCAAGCCATAAGGTGAAAGATTTGATCAATGTGATATCAAAAGTTCAAATTCTTAAATTTAAGATAGTTTGCCTAGCCCATCTATATATGGCCATGGTAATATTAGTAGACAAGATCAAGGCTTTAATAAAATGGTCTTTGGAAATGGGAGATCTTTCTAATGATCTCAAGAAATTGGAAGATAAGATATTACATGTATTGGGGAGCTTAATTAAGGACACTACTTTACTTAGCCCCCATGGTTTGATCATTTTTGAGTATTTCAAACTTAGAGCTACTCAATTTATGTAGTAAGTAAAGAACCAAAGCCAAGGTAAGATCGGGGTAGACAATAAAAGGATCTTGGGTATGATTATATCAGCTAAAGAAAAGATGGGAGAGGTGAGGAGCATCAAGGAGGATTTGACTAGGGTAGACAAATACCTCAATAGCCTAACATATTAAGAAATGGAGCTCTTCATGGATCCCATTGTAAACCTGAAGCTAATTGATGATCAACACTATATAATGAAGATCTTGCAGTAGAGGTAAAAGACTATTATAACAAAGGAGTCCCATAGTCAAATTTGTTGACTTTGAATATTATTTTTGTATAGAAACATGTATAACATTTTGAAAAGAAAATATTATTTTGTAAAATCATGTGCAACATTTTAAAGCATAGTGATTATAGGTTGGTCCCTTAGAAAGTGTCTAGTTCTAGAAGATTGTAAAAGGGATATTTGTCCATGACACTTATACAACTATCATTTGATAGGATTGATTAACATACCTCCTTAGTATTTTATAAGGGGTATTATAATTTGTAATCAGGAGGGAGTTTTTCAGAAAGAAAAATTTGTGAAAATATGGAACAATTAATATAAGCAAAGAATTCTGAAGGGATTGTATCATTTTTTTGTTTGATTACTATTATGAATTCTCTCTCAAATAACTAGTCTAATTTTTAGATTCAAATGCTTTTTATGGATTTTTGATGTGCCCCTTTAAATTTAGACTTATCAATTTATGATAATGCTAGATTGATTGAAATATCTTAGGTTCATTTTATTTTATTTACTCTTCTTGTACATGTGCCTATGCAATTTGTTTGTAGGAGTAAAATATTTAAAGTGAATATAGTTCTTATTTGCATTTGTTACTAATATCATTAGATGTTTGTCTGATGTGTAATAGTATTTGAGATTAAGCTATTTCATGTCATTTATTAGGATAAGTGCATGATCGAATGAAATTTGATCTTTGTCATAATGTCTGGATTGAAGATCAACAACATCATTCTTCTCTACTTTACCCTTCTTTTTGTTCATTTTTTTATCAATTCACTTTAGTTTAGCTTTCATTGTAAATATACATATTATTTATACTCTATACTTATGATTTGATCATAATTCACTTCACTTAGTTTAGATTACTCTCATTTTCATAAGAAAGCTATTAGGCCATAGTTTCTCCCAACAACCAAATAGTTACATTATAAATTTTTTGAAATAGTTCATTTACTTTGCCTCTATTCCACCAAATATATATAGAATATCATAACCTACAACTCATGTAATGGATTTTTTGAGTCTAAAAATGAAAAGTGTTTCTTAAACACACTGAACTACTTGTGATACACTTTCAGGCATAAATAGAAACTTGTTCTACTAGCGCTAGGAGGGTCTTTAGCTAAATCTTTGTGAATTTGTAGTGTTTTTGTTAATTTAAGTTAATTTTATTCTAAGATATATAAATCCTTTACATATCTATATTTTTATTGGATCAATTTCATAAAGATCATTGATATTCATGAGTTTAAACCAATATTTAGGCTCATTTTGTTGAAGATTGCTATTCTTTTAAGATTCATGGTAAATAGTTGCAAAGGTAGCTTAAGTTTTATAAATATTCCACATTTGAGGTTAGTGATAGTAGTTTGTTAAAATTTTCATTGATTATTTGAAAATTTAGGTTTATTTGAATGTAGGACTATAAATATTATTTATATTCATAAGTTTGGACACATTTTTGAGCTAATTTAGTTAAAGATAGTTGTTCTTTATATAAATTTGTGAAAAAATTGCTTAAAATGCAAAGCTAATAATTATTCTCTATAAAGACAAGATTTACACATTGTATTTTAAATAGCATTCAAGGTTTACAAGATGGAACTACCAAGAATCAGGACTAGGTCATAGTCTAAATCAATATTACCTCTCCTTTCATTAGAATTTCATATCAAAGAAAGAGTAGACAAAATTAAGCAAAGGGTTTATAAATCTCAACCTACTTCACCTATTCATGGTGATCATGTGTTCAATCCTTATCAAGGTATTATATTTTTAGGTGAATCTTCCATTAATGTGCCTTATCAAGTACATGACATTCCTAGAAATCCTAAGAAATATTTACCATCTTTTAGTCCTAATGTTGTTGTCACTACTGATTTACATATAAAAAGTTTTAAATCCACTTTAAGGTTGTTAAAATTAGTTCATGAATATGTTACATGTGAATTATTTCCACTTACTTTTAATTATGTTTTATATGATTGGTTTTTCAACCTTTTTGAGAATTATATCACCACTTGGAATTATTTTAAATGAATTTTCATTGATCAATTTGGAAAGATCATCATTCCTTATATCCTTTATCAACAATTAACTACTATGAAGATAGATTCAAGTGAAATAATTAGAGCCTTTAATGCTAGACTCAATAAGATGTTTATTATAACCATATCTCCTTATATAATTAATGAAGCCTTGGTTCTATAAATTTCTAAGGATGCTTTAGATCCCATGACTTCAATGTTTCTTCAAAGGTCTGTTAGAGTTATAAACACATTGGCCTTGGCCTATACTGAAGCCGTAAAAATCAATGATCAAATGCAGCCTCAAGGTCAACATGTATATGCCATTCCCAATGTTAATAATAATTTTCCTAAATTAAATTTCATTCCAAATGTAAATCACAACATGTTTGATTTAAAATAAACAATAGTTTTGAATCAATTACCCTTAAGTCATGCTAATCCTAACCAAAACCTAGGAATCTTGAATAACATAGCAAATGGATTTCATTCACAAGATCAAAGAGCTTTGGTGCCAAAAACTAGAAATAATACTCAAGTTCATATATCAGAGGCACCAAAGAATGAGAATGACTTAGTACTCAAAATGGTTCAAAATCTAAGCACTAAATTTCTTCAATTACAGAAACAAGAAGGAAATATTGGGGAAAGCTCAAACAAAAATTAATCTTATACAAGGTTCAATAGACCTAACAACTAGATTCACAATGTTAATAACAATAATTAAAATGAGTCATTTCCTAAAAATATCAATCCTAAAATAAATATTTATGATGTGGCTTTAATTGAATATTGTAGGGTTCACAATACTTCAAAGCATGGTGAGTTAGGTTGTATTAAATCATTTAATGATTTTTAATTATTTCAAGATGAGTTAAATACATATAATGGTGGACCTAACAAAGATAACACTATAGGTAAGTCTAGATCTTCAAAGTCATCTAAATCTATTGATATAACCCTAATGGTGGGGATATTTGATTTTCCATTTCAACAAGATAATGAACCTAAGAATACTCTAGAAGAGGTGAATGATTTTAAATAGTACCTAAATAAGACTTATCCTCTTAGGAATAAAGAGTATAAGTAGATATTAAAAACTTCAACTATGCCAAATAACTTTGACACTCTTCTTAATCCTACAATTGATAATAATCTAGAGCCTCTAAAGGGAAGTACTTCTAAGCACAATGTTGATACATCTAGTTCTTGCACTAGGAGTGGATATAATATAGTTGAGGACATGAAAAATATTAAGGCTAATATCACTTTACATGAGTTGACTCAAATTACTAAAAAAAGAGAATTGTTACTTGAATCTCTATCCAAGAAGCCTAGTAAGTCACCAAAGACTACAAATGTCAATGTAGTTATGTACAAGAACAAAGTAGATTTTCCACCTTTCTTGATAATAGTCAAAAAATTTGGTAAGAATTTTCATAACTATTTGTTAGACTCAAGTGCTTCTATTAATATCATGCCTAAAGGTTTTTATGAGAAACTTTGTTGAACTCCAAATAAATATGATAGACTTATGAATCAATTAGATAAATCAAGAGTTAAAGTAATTGGAGAATTTTTGAATTTTCATATGTAGCTTATTACTAAGCCAAGGATAAAAAAATCTACAAACATTCAAGTGGTGGATATTCCTGATGCTTATGGAATGATACTAAATAGAGATTAGGCCAAGTCCTTATATGGTTATATATCTACTAATTGTTCACATATGTGGATTCTATGAAAGGGAGTTCCCAACCAGATTCATATTGAAAGAGAGCCTAAAATGAAACACATGATCACTTAATACAATGCTAAAAATGAAAGGATCAACATGGTGAATTCTGAGTTAGGAGTTTACACTATTGAAACATCTAAGGTATATGACTTTAAATATGCTTATGCTATCTCTAGAATGTGGAATTTATATTTTCATTGTTTTAGAAGTAAATATGGGTCTAGAGTAGGAATTGTTTTGATCAATCCCCTTGGGAAATAATTTAGTACTTCTTACATAATTAAATTTTAATGAACTAACAATTTGGTAGAGTATGAATCATTAATATTATTATTAGAATTTTCTATCAAGCACAAGGTCAAATAACCACTAGTGTATGATGACTCTGAACTAGTACTTAATTAGGTTAGAAATAAGTAACATTGAAAATTATCCTACCTTAAGAAGTATAAATTTAGAGTATTAAACTTTATAGAGTACTTTGATTCCTTTAACATTATCTTAATTCCTAGATAAAAGAACAAATTTAATAATGAGTTAGCCTCAGCTACAGTTAATCTTATGCCAGATCAAGACTCTAAACTAGGAAACCTTAGTATTGAGTTGGTTCCATGTCCCTCAGTTTCTGATAATATCAATCACTTACAAGTATTCAGTGATGATTAGTAGATCATAGACATCATGAGAAACTTAGGATTATTTGATTTTCACATAATTTATGAGGTCAATGAAAATGCTCATGATGAAAACAACATTCATGAGAATATTATGAAATTAAATTACAAAAAAATTACCAAAGGCATGATTGCCTTATAAATATTGTTTGACATAGATAAACTAGCTAAAACTATAAAATCTCCCAAGGTAAGTGGGAAATATTATAATACAACTGACCTAGGAACTCAATGTCAATCCTAGCTAGTGAATATTGGTACAACTTACACAAATGAAGAGTTGATAAAAGATAACAAGTTACTAACTAATTATAAATATGTTATATCATGGTGTTATTAATACTTAAAGATATTTCATCTTAGAGTCATAACCCATACCATCCCATTAAAATAAGCTTTCAAGACTTTTAGGCAAAGGTAAAGGCTAGTCAACCCTATCTTAGAACCATTGATTTATAAAGAGGTCAAGAAGTTATTGGATGCAAAAATAGTGTTCCTAATTAGACATTCTACATGAGAATTTAACTTAGTGTTAGGAAGAAAAATGGAGAAATTATATTGTGCATAGACTTCATAAATTTGACCAATTAATTCGAATTATTAGTGGTTCTACTATGATGTCTTTTCTTTATGGTTTTTAAGGTTATAACCAAGTAATTTTGATTAAGGAAGTTAAGATGAAGACTACATTTATAACTAAGTGGGGACACTTTTGCCTACAAATTAATGCCTTTTATGCTAATAAATGTAGGTACAACATTTTAAATATGTATGCACATGCTTTCCAAGGTTGCATATGTAAGTGCATTATCATATACATGGATGACTTAACTATGTTGTCCAAAAATAGGGAAGAACACATTATGCATTTGTATCAAGTATTTGAATTATGTAAAAGGTATGTAATTTCTCTCAGTCCCAAGAAAAGTATTTTTTGTGTTATTAAAGGGAAGTAATTAGGAAAAGTTATAACTAAATAGGGGATTTATATAAAACCTAAAATAATATATGCCATATCCAAAATAGAACCCCCTAATAGTAAAAAAGAATTAAAGTCTTTCTTTGGAAAAATCAATTTGCTAAGAAAGTTCATTTTTGGTTTTTTATAAATTGTAAGGCCACTTAATGACATGTTGAATAAGGATGCCAAGATCACCTGAAATGAAGAAATAAGAAAAGCCTTCAAGGACATAAAAGAAGCAATAGTGAAGACACTAGTATTGATATGTCTTGATTTTAGTAAAGATTTTTACCTTTATTGATTTTCTTCTGATCATATAATAGCCACTTTTATAACTTATAAAATAGATGAATGTGATTATTCTATTGCATTTATGAGCACTAAATTTAAGAATACCGAGTTAAATTATTCTCTGATTAACAATTAGGCATCTGCTTTAGTTAAGGTAGTTAAGATATTTAGACACTATATTCTTATCAATAAAGTGCATGCAATATTACCAGACCTTGCCATTGCACATATGCTTAGTCAATGTGAATTGAGGGAGAGAAGAGGTATGTGGATGTATATTTT
Organism: Torreya grandis; assembly: GCA_037957365.1. NCBI lineage: Eukaryota > Viridiplantae > Streptophyta > Pinopsida > Cupressales > Taxaceae > Torreya > Torreya grandis. The sequence continues at coordinate 3,177,871 of JARHVA010000766.1, read as the reverse complement.
CCAAGAATATGATCTTGAGATAAAAACTACCAATTTGATAAGATTTTAAGGAGTAATTCAAATGATTTCCAATACTAATCCTAAATTGAGTGTCATGTAAGTGGAGAAACAACATTTCTAACCCAATGATTGGTATGATGCCATTATTCACATTATAATCAATGATTCTTGTCTTTTAGAATTGAATAGAGATGAAAAGAGAGATTTGGGGCTCAAGGAAACACATTTCTTGATCAAATATGGAGTAATTTGTAAGAATAATTATGAAGGTATATACTTATGGTGTGTTCTTAAAGAAGAAGCAACTGAGATCCTGAGTAATTTTCATGAAAATCTTTGAAGTGTACACCCATATAGAAGGAAAAAAACTCATAATTTCCTTAGATATATTTATTATTGGCCCACAATATTCAAGGATGCTCATAAACATGTTAGGAAGTGTCATCAGTGCCAAGTCTTCAACGCTAAAGAACCAAAGGTACCCATACCGTTAAAGCCAATTATGATTGATAAACATTTTGCCCAATGGGGATTAGATTATATGGGGGTGATCAACCCCAATTATTTAAAAGGACATAAATATTTTCTCACTATTACTAATTATTGTACAATATGCACAAAAGCAGAGGAAACTAAGCAATGCAAGATAGAAGATGTAATTAAGTTCTTGGAGGATAACATATGTACTAGATTGTGTCTCTAGTTTGTGATAATGGATCTGAATTTACATCCATTGAGAGGACTAAGTGGTAATATGATAATAACATTATTCTCAAGTTTTCTTCAAATCATTACCCTCAAGGTAATGGGGTCTTTGAGTGAACAAACAAAAATTTGATGAAAGCCATCAAGAAGTTTGATGCTAACAAACCAAGAATGTGGCATAAGTTACTCAAGCATGCCCTTTGGGTAGATAGAAATTGATTAAATTAAGCACTTAAGAATCACCATTTTTATTAGTATATGGTCAAGAACACATATTTTTAACTAAATGCAAGACATCAACCTATAAGTTCATGAAAGAATACATGGAAGAAGATGAAGAATATGAAAGATCAAGGATACTTGACATCATATAAATGTAAGATAAAAGGGAAGAATATTTTTTAAAATTTAATAGAAATCAAACCATAGTCAAAATATGGTTGGAAAAGTGTTCAAAGATTAAGGTGTTTAGGCAAGGGGACCTATTTTTCCTATGGAAAAGAATCTAAACCAAAAGGAAAACATGGGAAATTCACCCCCTTATGGATTGGTTCTTATTAGATTGTTGAAACATTATGAGATAACACCTTCAAGCTCAAGGAATTTTAAGGAGTAGATTTTACTTTACTAATAAATTGGAAATATCTCAAACACTACTTCTCTGCTACCCCAATTTAAGTCTACATGGAGTAACTTTTAAGAATAGTTAGGATTAGTGTAGGTAGTCTTAGAATTATTTATTTCCTATAGTTTCTTATTATTTATTTGTAATTAGTGTTTATACATATTTATTTGCACGTTATTTCTGTTACTTCCTATTTGTTTTGCTTGTTGTTTATTTCTTTTCTATGTCGTGTTCCTTAATTTAAATAAGTCCTTTTCAAGATAATTTCTATCTCAAATCCATCCTAGTTGCTCAAAATAAATTAAAAAATCAATAATGTAGGTATGAACCTTAGACATTTGTTGATTATGGATTCTAAAAATTAGATATTGATGTTATAGCTTTGATAAATTGGTAAGGATTGATATCTAGGGTAGTTTTTCCTTAAAAACTTACACCTTGGTATGATCTAAGTTTTGTTCTAATAAGGATTTAATATGTTTAATGAAAGTTTGAATCATTATAATAAATTAATGTTATAACTTAAGAAATAATATTCCCTAGGATAAAGCTTATAACCAAGTATGATTACCTGAATATCAAACATTTTACCAAATCCTAAAACCTAGCTAATTCTAGTTCTTGACCTTAACTGAAAGCAAAATATACCATTAATATATATATATATATATATATATATATATATATATATATATATACATATTAAAACTTTTAAATATTTCTAAGAAAATTTGATTCTAATAACCTCCATCAGGGCTATGGATGCTTCACTAGTAGTGGATCAAGGCCTTGAGTGGATCCAAAGGTATCTCTATTAGGGATATGGATGTCTGGCTGGAAGCAAAGCAATGCCCAAGCCTTCCCTTTTTTAAAATCATGATTCTTAATGAATATCTAAATATGATATAATTCAATGTTAATGATTAAATTTATGAAGTCTAAAATTTGTTCTCTAAATCCCATGGCAATCAATTAAAACATCAAAGCACACACACAACATGACCAAGTTTTGATGTTTGAGCTTAATTATACATGTGTAAGAATTTTTTCGGTCATTAATCAATATTAATGATGATACTATACCATGTGGAATTATTGTTATACTTATTAGTCCAAACTAGAGTATCTAAGGTCTAACATTTTGTAATGTTTCCCCCATAAGTCATAATTTATTAAGATCAACATACCCCTATTTTTGAAAATGAGGACCCCTATTCAATTTTGTAAATTGTGTTAGGAATTCACATTCAAAAAGATCAAAATTTCATTATTGAATATCATGTTTGGTTTATATTTCATAGGAATTTTAGAATATTATCTTCATGTTACTTCACCTAATGTTGTTGATATTTACCTTGTATGTGTACATGTTGTATGTTTAATGAAGTCCCAATTGTGTGAATAGTGTCTAAGATTTTGTGCTTTAAATGTAAAATTAAACCTTAGATAAATAATTTTATCTCAATTTAACCTCTTATTCTAACCCTTAGTCATAATTTAATAGTTAAATCCATGTTTGAACAATTATAAAAACCTTAGTCTAATTGTGTTTAGGCTAAGTTTCTATTAAATATGATTCAAATTTGTGCAGGTCAAAATTGTATAAGAACATATTATTGTCTTATACTTAGTTTAAATTTTATCAAAAGGTTCTAATTGTGTTTATCAACATGACCAAAACCTTAGTCTTAAATATTGTGCTAAGTCCTTTATATCCTGAAATCCCACCAAATCTATTTTATTATTCACATAGAGTAATTAAGCACAAGAACACTTTATTTTTTTTCAAACTTAGTCTAAAGTTTTATCCTCATTCCTAATTGTATTTATTAATACAACTAAAACCTTAGGCTAAAACTTTATCCAAATTTTTTTATATTCCTATATACCTAGCTTAGTCTATTTTTGTTGTCCAAATCAATAAATCAATGTGAGGATGCCACATCAAAAAATCTTGGATCTCAAGTAAAAGATCAATGGTACATGGGCACCCAACTAGATCAAAATGTCAATGAAATCATATAAAGTGCAAGATTGATACATGTCACCATCTCAAAGGTAGATTAAATATATTACAATGAGTGAAGAGTTAATAAGTCAAGCACCCTACAAAGGAACACAAAAGTGAACATGTCACAATTTTGGCAAAAATGGAAGTTGATCAACCAATCACATTTGACCTCCTAGATCGAGATCAGTGGAGCATGTTAAAGCATATTACAAATATATAATGGTGTAGGTAAAATTCAATAATTCAAAGTTTTATGTAGGAATCTAAGAGTGCTAAGTGGTATGATGTCAATGACTTAGCCAAAAATCAATGGTCCACATTCATTCAAATAGAATCAAGTGGATTGAGATCGATAAAGCATATTGATCCAACCAAAGGAGATCCAATGATGTAAGATGAAGCTAAATTTTCAAAAAGCCCAAAAAAATGTGATAATGATGTATTTCATAACCATGATGAAAGGAATGTAGATCAATCAATGGAATTTAACCTATTGGATCAAGATCTATGGTAAGTAATGGAGTTGACAATTCAAAGGGCCCAAATGGAATGAGAAGCCACCACATGATATAAAGGCATTAAAGGATGGATCATGTTTTCAATGAGCAAAGAGAGCCCATGGATTTGTTGTGTGTCACACTCTTAGGAGATCAAATGAGGATGAATAGTTTGATATGAAGCTATGGAAATTGGGTCCCATAAAATATCAATGGAGCATGTTTAATCAAGTCATGAGATTTCATAATATGGTGACACATGTCCTAAAATGATAAATGGTCATAGTTTACAAATTAATGAACATATTGAAATGGTGATGCCATATAAGTGAGATAAGTTAGATTAAAATATCTTATAGACCTGTAAACATGAAAGTTTTAAATACATAATCCAAGAAAAATATAAGACATGAAGCTCATAGTTCAAACTTAATTTCTACCATTTAAGCTCTACATAAACCTCTATAAAATCCCTAAGCATACAGATTTACCTAATTTACCTCAAAATTCATTGTAATTAAACCTAGAAGATTTATATTATTGTCTACAATTTCATAATTCAATCAATGTCAACCCACAAGCACATTTCAAAGGAATATTTGGAGCTATATTTGACATTAGACATTGAAAGACATGTTTTCAAGGATATCAAGATTGTTTTAGGTACCTTGAACACAATTGATAATAACTGGTCAAAAATTTTCTTGAGGATTAAGAACTAACTAGCTATCACCTAGGAAGAGGAGAAGAATCTCTTAGTAAAGAGGTTATATGATGACATTGTTGCACTCTAGATGACTAGTCTGTATCATGCAGCTAAAAATATCAAGGCACTCCACTATAATTATATTCTTTCTATCATCTTTAAAGATGATAGGATAGCTAAATTCATGTTAATAAATTAGCATAATTAGAGGAAGGTGGCTTACATTTATACCATTGTATTGAGTCCTATTTTAAGTTACCCAAACCCCAAATTGACATAGACTCTATCAATTCTTGGGTTAATGAACACAATTTGATGGACACCATTGACCTATGGTTATATTTTTGAAACCAAGTATTTTTATACCTTAACAAGAACATTCTTATCAACTAATTTAGACCTATAATTAGGATGATAATGATAATGTTGAATAGGTTGTGTGGGGATGTAACTATAACTTATGTAAATCTAGTATGGGTGCCCATACTTTACTTCATTATTGAAAACATAATAGTCCCCCAACTTATTGAGATAATTAGTATCTCTGTGAGAAGACAAGTATGTTCAATAAAGCATACAAATAATAATGAGTTTTCCATGATGTCTTACCTCCTAGATGCCATATATGCAACAACAAAAACTATAAATTAAATGGAATGGTTCTAAAATGGAACATAGATAGTTTCCAAATATTAATCTAAGCTACACATCTACAAATATAGTGACCACATTTAATTTATGTATGACTATGTATATCTAGAATTAACTAAGGATATAACTAGCATCATAATGATGAGATTTATCCCATTGATCAAGAAATATATAGAAGATATGGAGGATATATGGTTATATCCAAAATTTATAGTCATTATGATTTATAGTCATTTTGATACATGTCCATATCCCTGATAAGTTAGATGAGTAAGAAGTGGCATACTAGACATGTAATTGATGGTCTATGTAAGACCAAGATAAAATTAATCCATAGCTTCCCAATGATAATTGGAAAGACTATATTCACATATTGGGTTAGTATTGACGCAAAATAAAAACATATATCATCTTTAAATCTTTAGATTGATGAACTTAGACACTGGGTCTCCTATGGAAAAGTTAAGGAAAATTTGAAAATCAAAGGGATCATGAATGTGCCCTATGATCATGATATTAGGGCATTAAATCATATATACATCATGGATTCATCTTACTTTCAAGTCACTAGAAGAATGAATAAACAAAACATGAGGCTTAAATGAAGACTAGAAAGAAATAAAAATATGGATGATAGATGGTATTTGGGTCCAAGATGGTACCATTTTATTATTGGGGAAATTTTTAGACCTCTAATATCTAGTACATAGGGATAAATACAAAAACCAAAGGAAAGAAATCTAGATGAGATTGCCTCTTATTCATCAAAGGTAGAGGAACAAGAATTTCATCAAGAAGAAATTCATATGATAGCATTAGATCCTAATGAGACTATTGAGGATGAACATAAGATGTTATCAATGGCTTATGTGTCAGATTTAGATGTTGAGGAGATAAGGATTAAGGAAGAGAAGGGAAAAGAGAAATTATTAGAAATAGTTCCTATTAACACTCCTAAGAGAAAGGCTAAGCTATCCATTCCTATTAAATAAAAAAGACCCAAAATGACTTTCACTAGTACTCTAAGTGAATTAAATCTATTCAATGAATAAAACTTTTTATATGGTCCACCCATTATAGAATGGTTCTTATATGAACCTAGATTGCAAAACACGCATATTATGCATCATCCTTGGGCTATGATGAAGTCCATTAACAGTCTTATGCATCAAGAGCTTAAGCCATGGATAGTTTATTTGAAAGAGGAGGAAGAAAGAATATTAGCCACACCAAGTCATTTAGTAGATCCATCACAAGTTTAGATCCCTATCCCACAAGTGACTCAATTTATAGTTGGCATCAAATTTGATCCAACAACTATTAGTTTGTAGAGAGTGACAAAAAAAGGTCATGGTAGGAGGTGAAGAAATGACATATGAAAAAATGGAACCACTAAATAGTTTGACTCAAAAATAAAGACAAAGGCCTCATAAAGATCCTATTTTTGAGGAAGATGTTTTGTAATTATCCCATACATAATCATAACAACTATAGGCTATCATTAAGGGCCAAAAATATAAGATCAAGAATCTAGAGGAGTAATTTGTCTTATTTATACCATGAATGACCATGAATGACTTATTTATATTCTTAAAGGCCATAAGATCTAGGCAAGATGTAGTGAATAAATAAGGTGCTTTGGATGTAAGCCAAGTTGGCCAATGGTAGGTTTCAAGCCATAAGGTGAAAGATTTGATCAATGTGTTATCAAAAGATCAAATTCTTATTTTTAAAATGGTTGGCCTATCCCACATGAATATGGACATGGTAATATTAGTAGACAATATCAATAATTTAAGAAAATGGTCCTAGGAAATGGGAGACCTTTCTAATGATCTCAAGAAACTATAAGATAGGATATGTCATGTATTTGTGATCTTATTAAAGGACCCTACTTCAATAAGACCCCTTGGTCTAATGATTGATGAGGAGTTCAAACTTAGAGTTACTTAATTAATGTGGGAAGTAAAGAACCAAAGCTAAGGTAATACTAGGGAAGACAATAAAAGGATCCTAATTATGATTCTATAAGATAAATAGAATATGGGAGAGGCTAAGAGCATCAAGGAGGCTTTGACCAAGATAGATAAAGACATCAATAACCTGATAGATCAATAAAGGATATTTTCATGGAGCCCGTTGTCAACTTGAATTTGATTAATGATCAACACTATAGAATGAAGATCTTGCAGTAGAGGCAAAAGATTACTACAATAAAGGAGTCCCAAAGTCAAATTTATTGATTTGGAATATTATTTTTGTATATAAACATGTATAAAACTTTTAATAGAGAATATTATTTTGTAAAAGCATGTGCAACATTGTAAAGAATGTAGACATCTAAAATTGGTCACCAATGGCTTCATACCTAAATTTAGCTAAATTCTCAACAATCTATAAAAATTTAGCCTAATAATCTCTAAGAGTCTCAAATTTATCTTCATATCCGAGGAAACAAATTAATTTGGCCAATAAATCAATTAAATTAAACAAATGCAAATTGAATAAATCAAAATATTACACAAATTTTTAAATCCCTAACAAAGGTTAATCAACTTTAAAATCCTAATCAATGCCTAATTGAACTCATCCATGATCAAGTAAATCAATTATCAAAAAGGAAAATTCAATAAATATCCTGAGAATCTTAGAAGCTAATCATGACCTTTGGTGAGTTGTCTAAATGGAAAATATCTCAAAGAAAATCTATTCATGTCAATCATGAGATTTTGAACACCTTTCAACCCTAGTGGGGTTAACTAATTCAACTAAGGTTAAAATCTAACCCATTTCAAGTCATTTAAAATCCTATAAAAATAAACCTAAAGCTCTTCATTTGGAGAGCTTAGAACATAATAGAGTTAAAATTCTAGATTGGATTTCATGAAGAAAATGCATAGTCTTATAAAAATTTCAAAATCAAGCCAAGCCATCAAGCCAACCATGGTGCCAAGAGGAGATGGAGATATCCAAGCCCCATTGATGAGGACCTATTAAGTACAATTTAAGTAAGCCAATGAACACATTAGCCTAGAGCAATCAAGGAAGGTAAGGAATTTTTTCATTTCTTTACATTTTAGTTTTATCTTCATTTAGTTTGTTCACTAAGCTCCCCCATAATCTAGGCCTAGAGATGTTGGATTTCTTTAGTGTGTTGATTTCATTATTTTTGGAAATAACACCATAATAACTTTCTCTCTTATGTTAAATTCTTGGATTATAGATGGCATGCATGATGAAACCCAATACATCCCACATAGAAAAGAGATCATTATGTAGATTTCAAATCTTCATTTGGATGCTTGAAGCTCTCTAAAATTGATTTTCTAACTTTTTTCTAACCAGATTTCATTTTTTAAAAATTCTCAAGTGTACACAGTAAGCATTGATGGTCAAGTGAAACCACTAATGTTTATACCCTAATGGTCAATGATTTTTCCTAACCACCATCAAATCTATGTAACCACCAATGGTCAAGTTACAAGGGAGAAATATACTTAAATATTGTATTTTGAATCTTTTGGTCATTTCATTCCTTGATTTATTAGTTTCAAGATAATCTAAATCCATCAAATAAACTTTGTCTTACATGTTTTTATCAAATTTGAACTAACCAAGCCTAACCTAATGCATATCATCTTTTATGGTTTTGCCTTTAGGTCCAGAGGTCTTTGTTGATGGTCTTTATAAATCGGTGATGATTCTACTCAACCATCAATAGTTATCTTAACCAAATGGAAATAATTTCTTGAAACCACTAATGATCACCTATGACCCCTAATGGTCACTATGGGAAAAATAAAATAAAACCCTAGAGCTAAAATCTAAACATCATTTCCCTAATCAAGAAAGTGCCTCCAAATAAGGGGTTATAATCTAAAATTTAGAAGTTGAAAGATTGGCTTGAAGACAAAATTGCATATTTTTGAATAATTACACATTTGAATTTAGGTTTAAAATGAACATGTTTAGTCTCACACATTTGAATGTTGGTGCTTTACAATAATATAGGATTTATTAAGTCTTAGAAATTTTTTATTTTTAGTACTTAAAATGAATCCTAAGTCTTGAATATTTCCAATTAGTACTTTAAAATAACTTAAGGGGGAAGGGGAGCATGGACGCGGGGGAAGGGGAGCGCAGACGCGGATGCAGCCCTGAAACCCTAACCCTTGCGAATGATTTCGTGCTCACTGGTGTCCTTGGGGTAGCTGTGGAGGGATGAGGGAAGAGGGAGTGAGGCTACATATAGGGTTGAGATGAAACCCTAACCATCATGGTCATGGAATCTGGTGTTTAGATCCTAGTCTGTAAAGGGATGCTGGAGCGTGGCGCGGTGAAAGTGAAATCATTATGGTGTGGTTCGTTAATTTGCTTTGGGTGGTAAGTGAAGCAAATATTTTTTAGATGGTGCATGCGTAGCTTTGTAAAGCCTAATTTTTTTACTGTGGATTTGTTTTTTTACCTCAGTTTTATATTTTTTGGCCGTCGTGCTTATCAACACCCTGTTCTGAGTGGATCAGTGTTTTCTTTGGGGATACCTTGAATGCCATGGCGGTGATTCCTTTATGTACAGGGGGTGATCTTGTATAAATTTGGGTGGTTGGAAAGGGTGGTGGTAGTGATGGATACAGGGGTTGTTACCTATGTGGGAAGCAAGGCTTAGAATTAAAGCTTCATGATTAAACCCTAGCCTTGCGGTCATTAGTGAACAGAGTGTCTGTTTGGGGACTAAACGGTGGCATTGAAATAGTAACATTTTGCATGGCCGTGGAGGGATATCATTTTTTTACTGGATGAGAGGAGAGATTACAATAATGGTGACTAATTTTTATGTGGCTTTGTAAAGGGAGATATTTTTTGCATGGAACTCTACTTTTACCTCATTTTTCTGTATTGTAGATGGTTCTCGGGTTGGTTTTCCAGTCTGAGTTGGACTGCCTTTCTGATCTAGTTTGTGATGGTATTATTGTTTGGATGGGGGAAAATTTGTTTCATCTATGTTGGTGCACCTTGTGTGGTAGATGGTTCATTTTGGAACCATGTTTTTAAAACCTATTTGGCCCTCGGTGACCAGATCTAGTTTTGTCTAGGTTTCAGGTCCTTGTAAAACTTGGTTGCTTCTAATGGTTTTTATTGGTGGTTTCAGGTCCCTGTAAAACTTGTATTTATACTGTCCTACATTATGTTTTAGGAATTCCTTTCTTGGTGGGCATTATTGTTTGATCTTTCTTGAATCTGTTAAAGGGTTTCAGGACCCCTTCAAAACCTATTTTTACCTTAATCTAAAACTAAAGACCAATCTTGAACACTTAGACTTTGGGATTAAAACTAACCTAGATGCTTTTGTTTAATTTGGTTTTATGCAATTATTTACATTTTTGAACTTAAACCAAGGGGAATAGTAAAAAATAAATGATCACATTAAAATTTGGTATTTAAATCAAACATCACTCAAATTATTTTTAAATTGTTTATTTTATTTTTTTTGTAAAAAGGATAACACGTATATGCTCTCCCTCTATCCCCTATAAGGAACTCATGGGATCAAAAATGCCTTTCCATTGAATTTTAGTGCCTATTATAAGGTGAATAAATAATTTTTCCTAAGATATCCCAAAAAATCACATAGTATTGGGTGATCTAAAAGCAACCCTAAAGTCTTTCTACTTATCTTTTATCTCTATGAATTTTGGCTTATAAAGGGGTTGTCATTGCCTTTCAAAATTTATTCAGGTAAGTATTGACCAAGGGATTCATCTCTCGATATTTTTTCAAGCCATCTCTATAAGGAGTATACAAATTGGGATCACCCTACTAGGATGGTGGTTTGACTAGTTAAACCATCTTTGTTAGTGACAGGTTAACCCTAGGATGTATGATCAATATGGACATCACATTAAACTAAGAAAGTGATGGATGTAGTGACTATGAAAACTAAAAGACCTTTTCACAACAAAATTATTGAAGCATACTCAATTGATGTGTTACTTATCTTGTGTGCATACGTGAATGTGTTATATACATGGGATCAATCTAGATGGTTGAAGACTTGTAGGTTTTAATCAACCCCACTTTTCCACACCTTGATAGGATTTAGGAAAATATAATTAGTTGTATTTTATCATTTATAATTTATTTATTGGTGTGTTTTTTTATTATTGTTAAATGGTTTTGAAAGGGGCCATACCCAATACAAAACAAGGCTCAAAATCTAGATAGAATAAGGAAACCCATAACCAAAAAATGCTCAAAAACTAGATAATACATTAGTACAATAATGAGTTTTTGATGAGTGGGGTCTACCCCTTAGATATAAAAAAGGTCTAAAAATATAATAAACAAGACAGGGAAATAATAGAGAGTATCCTACCAAATAACAACACCAAAATAACATATCAACAACTTAACAACATCAAATTAGCACTAAATAAGCAACAAGTCAATAAAAGAGAGAACTAGAAAGTAAGAAAAGGAATATTCACTTGAGAAGCTTGTTGAATCTATTATTGAGTCCTTAAAATGCATTAAATTGATTAAGATAAGTAGTTTGATATGGGTCTATCATGTCAATGGTGGTTAGAACATAAATAAGACTTCTCAGTGCCACCCTTCCAAAATCCTAGATGCAAGTTGCTAAGGGTGAAAACATGCCTAACTTGAAACTCAAGGAACTCAAGAATGGACTGGTGTATGTCCATATGATCAATCTACCTAATATTGATATGATCCATAGTGCCATTCAAATATTTCATTATTTTGAAAATATCTTCCATCTTAGTCTCATAATGGGAGGAGTTATCCACCTTCTTCTTTCCATTATCAATAACATTATTGAGTTGTGTGACCTCCTTCTTGGGCTCACTAATCCTTTTTTTAAGATGCATAACTTGAGATTTGAGCCCAAGTTCATTTCAAATATGTTGGGAAAGACCAAAATCCATATCAGTCTATCCCATGTCAAGGAGACTCTCTATAATGGTAATTTCCTTACCCATGTGAAAGCTAGGATCCAAACCCTTGCCTTTATCTCTACTTATAAGCACCATCTTTAGAGGAAGAGGAGCTGAGGAATGAAATTTTGTATTCTTAGTCCTAATCCTTCTCTGCACCCTCTTAAGAGGAAGAGGAGCTGAGGAATGAAATTTTGTATTCTTAGTCATAATCCTTCTCTAAGAAAGAGGTTCAGATAAGGGAGGGGCAGGAATATTATAAACTAGAATGTTAATAGAGATTAAGTTGTAGTGCTAATGAAAAATAAAAATAGCCCCTTCATGAAGAGGCAGGACAAGTTTGTGTGTCTAAAATTCTTGAATAAAAGCTTCCATGGATTGTATGATATATTATGGTATAATAACCCTTGTTCCCTTATGTAAATGGTTTATAAGGATGAGATGATGAATGAGTAGAGTGTTATAGCTACCCTCTAAAATCACATACCTAACTAACTTACAAGCCACCTCATCAAATGGAGTAGGGAGAGGGGAAGGCATGATACTAGCTTTGAAAAATTTCAAGGTGTTAACTGAGGAACCCTCCAAAAACCTTTTTTCCTCCACATCCCTATCAAATTTGTTTCTAAATAAATTAAAAACATCCCTATTGAGACTAGTGTTAGAGGCAATGAGCTCTTCGATGATAGAGAAATTCTTACCTTTATAGATGACAACCCTATTCTTCTAATTGTTGGAAAAAGTGATAAAAATGTGGTTGTCATGTCCCTTTATCTTTTACATAAAATTAGTGAAGCCTTCCACATTTAAAGTACTCCATATTTTTCCATTTTCATTTTAATTTGGGTCACACATTGGTTCAACATGGCATGGAGAGCCACCCATGGCATTAGTAGCAGGTTATTAGCATAAGGGCATACATAATATAGTTAATATAGGCCTTATTGATTGTCACCCATGGAATTTTCATTTATTTTTTGGTGTGTTATATTTAAAACTTTCCTTGTTTAAGACATGTCATTAGTGAGTCTTGTTTCCAACATCATTAAATTATTTGAGGAGTTGTTATGCTTCTTGTTTGATACCTTGATTTAACTTAGCAAACTTTTGTGTCAAAACATTATGGGTAACACTTGACTAAAATGGATAACATTATGTTACCCAAATCATTTCAAATCTTTTACTTTTGAAGTATTTGAAACATTAACCATTATCACATCTTTTGGGAGTGATAACATCATTACACTACCCAAATAATTTCAAAAGAGTTATCTTGTTTTGCATCTCCATTGTCATTATTTAAACCAATCCTTAGAGTTTTGTTAGATCTTTTTTTAGCATAGTCATGATATTCAAATTCATTTAACTTGTTCTTCATCAAAACCTTAGTTTACCTTAGTTGAGTCTTTGATTAACTTTTACAAATTTTAGATTCAAACGTTGATTGATTTTAGTTTAGGCCTTGACATGCAGGGGATGATACACATATCTTTCACTTTTGGGTTTCATAACTTAGGTTAATCTATTAATCAAGTTTGGAAAATTTATTGTTTATGACTTTGTTTTATATAATTTGTCCATCTTCAAAGTGCCTTTTGTTTAGTGTTTTTCACCAATCAAATAATGTTTGTCTAGAATCAAGTATTTGCCAAATTTAACTAATCTTGTTAGAATAATCATTATTCATCGTCGTTTATTTAAATCTTATCATTTGATGATATTTGGCTAAAATTCATAGCACATCATATTTAAGCCTAGATTTTAACTCCATGTTTGGAAAAAAGACCTAGCAACATTTCCCTTTCCTAATTTAAACCTGTTTTGAACATTTTTAGACATTAGAGTTGACATCTTATTTTTAGTCATTTTATTTAACCTTATTTATGTTAAACATTTAATATTTGGCATTTGATATTATATTATTTTTACCAAATCCTTATATCAAATATTTTAGAGATACAAATCCACCCTCAAGCTATCTAGATCATGGTTTAAACATTTATCTTTTTAGATATAGCTTTTTAGAGTTTTTATAACTCTAATCCATCTTATTATGAATCATTTGTCATAGATATGATCACTATACACATAGTGAACCTATGGATAATCTAGGGTATGGAAATGTTAGCATGCAATAAGACTTTTCTCAAGACTCTTATGTAGATGAGGTTGTTTTGGATATGGATTCCTATCCACCATAAAACATTCAAACAGTTGAGCAGAGTCAAAATGTTTTGTCCAATTATTTGGTTAGCATGTATCCTTACACAAAACAAGACCAATAGTAGACAAATAAATATCTAGTTAGTGTACCTTTAGTTGTATAAAATATCCAATAACAACCTTATTATGGAATAATGCCATCTAAATATCAGTTTGGGGATGATAATTTTACAAATCTATCAAGAGGGCCTTATAACATCTTATCAAAATAATGATCAAGCCTCTTCTAGTGATCCTAATGACATATTACTAATACCATATCAACATCTACATATGATTATTATGAAATTAAACCTTATATAGGAAAATTTCATTCAAATTTATATATAATATCAAATGTATCAAGTCCTCACATGTAACTTTAATAATATAATCATGTTAAACAAGCCTCTCATTGAATTAGCTCCTTTAATACGAGTTTTAAGTGAATTAAGTGGTCAATAAAATTAGGGTTTAGACACATTTATTCAAAACACTTTTGTTGAAAACATGTTCAATACCCCAACAATAAGGGAAGTGTCTTCTACTTATACACATAATAGTGAGCAAAACATAGTAGATAATGTGCAAGTAAAATCTAATTTAACAGCAAAACACATAGTTAACAACAAAATTTGCCTTTTAATAGCACCATTAGTGGTTTGAAAACTTAAGGTGTATGATTTTATATATACTAACCTCAAATAAATACCTCTAATCCTCAACCAAATGCTTCTTCAAGTACCCAATAACAAGGATTAAGTAGCCATCCAATGATCAGTGTCATTTCATAATAGAATGTGATGAATCCTTCTCCTCCCTGATAGGTGATGAGTAATATTCCAAAATAGTAGGAACTATCTAATAAACCCATAAATCAAAAAAAGAATATCTTTCCTCCTCATCTAGGGAAAACCAATGTTCCACCTCACTAGATAATAACAAACATATATCTTTCATCATAGACTAACATGCTGATCCAAAATGAAATGATGTTTAACCAATAAATTGTAAATATTGGTGAACAATAAATGTTGAATCTCCAAAATTAATCCACTTCCCAATAGGTATTTATGCAACAAATAGGTTTCAATGTTCCTCAAGTAACTACTAGGCAATAGTTACCTTTCATGTAGAACATGCCACAAGTTTAGAGATAAGGTTTTGGTCCACATGTTACCCTTCAAAAAAAAGGTTTGATTAGTTGGTAGTATGTCCCTATTTAACCTCAACATGCACAATATGGTCATATACCACCATCCCAACCTCAATATTCCCAATATTAGGCCTAAATACCTAATCCCAACTTGAATATTGCATAATCATAAGCGCAATTTAAATAATTGCACCCCAACCTGTGCATGCATATTCTTAGTCCATTTCCTAGACAATCCAACATACCCTAGTAAATACCTCCATCACACTTCAGTTAGATTAATACACTTATGAATTCTTAACCATCTCTTTAGGCAAATATTCACATGATTTTTCTCAAGCAAGATATACAATAAATGAAAGATGTAATTGCTTCCATCCAAGCTGGGAAACAAGTTAAGAAGTTTAAGTTGGATGACATGTGTTCTTATCCTTTCAACATTATCCTTTCAACATGGAGTAATTTTAGATACCATTTCCTCTAATGTATGAACCACCAAAGTTTTATAAATACAAGGGGAAATGGAACCCCAAAGAACATTTTATAGAATTATTTGTTGCATGTCAACCAATGGCCTATAGTAATATATACTTATTGTTATTATTTACAATAAGTTTAGCTGGATAGCCTTGGAATGGTTCTTAAAGTTACCAAAGAATTCATTTTTATGATCTTTCAGACAAGTTCATGCAACACTTCTCTTATAATCTTGAGCATGAGACTTCATTGGTAGATTTAACACAAGCAAAACAAAAACAAAGAAAAATATTTTCAAGTTATCTATAATGATGGGGAGCCCTTTCAAGTTTTTTTACACATAGTCTACTAGATAAGCAACTAGCCATGGTTTTTACCAAAAATATGCACAATGAGATATCTTAGTATCTAGAGTTATAGTGTGTGCACACATTCAAGGAAATAATTGAAAAAGGTTTAGTGACAAAAATAGACCTTATAAACAAAGGCATAATTAAACTAACCTCATTAAATTATAAAAATGGATAGAACCAAACCCAAAATAGTGGTCAAAACTAACATCCAGTCCAAGCAAAAGCATCACAACCAACACAAACCATTAACAATTATAGACCCAAGTAATTAAATCACAATAAGAATCTTGTAAGAAATAGAGTAACATAGTCATGACATGTTTAAATGGTGCAATGACCATCTATGTATCGTAGGCCACCTTTCTAGGTTACTCCTAACCAACAACCTTTTCATCAGCCATAACATAACAACCTCAACTAACATAACAAATTAAAAAAAAGCATCAACTAATGTCATATAAAAACCCTCCTCCTCCAAGGAGAAACATGCCTACTTGTCATTCTTTACTAACATTAGAGAGCCCATATAATTAGTTTTTCATAAGCTCACTATACCTAACTTGATTAGATGGCTTATTCTAAAAGAGTAGTTTTATGAAGGTGATGACATGCTAAATTGGTATAGGCCAAATCAATTTTATTATTTTCATAGGGTTAAAGGCCATATTTTTTAGTGTTGTGTGAAAAATAGACATGATATTTAGAATATGTTGGAAAATGGTGAGATCACATTGGATCATGGAGTTTTCACCTCTAATCAAAGCCTTAGAATCTATTAGAAACCTTTTACCTAATATAAAAATCAACAAAAATAATAGAAAACACACCAATAATAACAACAAAAATAATTTCCAATGTAACATCAACAATAACAATATCAACAACCAAGTATGAACCAATTGACTCAACAAAACCAATATTAGAACCAATTAAAATAATGGACAAAACCAAGGGCAGAATAGTAACAACCAATAGACCTACCATGTAGTTATACATGACTACAATGTTGTTTTAGGCCATATTTTAGTAGGTCACATTAACCCCATTTCCATTAATCCTAGACCAAGAACTAATTAGATAATACCATTTCTAATCATCCCAAATTAATTAAATCATTATGGTGATCTTTCCTTAACCTAGGACCACCCATATGTGAATTAGAAAGTAGGGATTCCCATGTTAGGACCTCATACTGATAACTCATCATTAGCCCATGACCATGCACAAGTGCATTAACAATCGAGACTCATCTTATCTAGTCCCCCTCCACCATCATTTAATAGGAAAAATGGTCTTGTACCTAATCCTAAGTGTGCAATAATAACTCAAAGGTTAAATATTACCATACCAAGCCCACAACCATCTACCACTTCACCCATCATTCAACCAACCATTTTAACTCAAAACAAGCCATTTAACACTATCTAAGAAAAGATGTTTGACATTGTGGAATAATTATAAAGTATGCCAACACTAATCTCTAATATAGATTTTTGCATACATCAACCATACATAAAAACATCTTGACAGAGTTCCTTGGTCAATCCATAGTTCCAAATGACATATCCCTAAACAAATTTCAAGCTTTGGTTAGACACCTATCTCTATACCAATAAGTAACCTTCAACCAAAGTGATATGTCATCCCATGACACACTACATAATAATACATTACACATCAAATTTTAGATAAATATGTGGAAAGTGAAACATGTCCTCATAGACAATGGATCAGGTTTGAATATAGTGTCTCTAAAGATCATCAAGATTCTTGTGTATACCTCATTAGATCTCCAAGTATAAATAATCACCATCAAAACTTGTGATAATGAAAAATGAGAATCAAAAGGCACCATTAGCTTGCTAATTATCAAGGCCATGTGCTAGATCTCATTTTATCAAATAATATGATTATGGGTAGACCTTGGTTACATGATATTCATGGAATCCCATCAACATTACACCAGTGTATAGATTTTTTTCATTTAGGGATGGAGGTTAATATTCTAAGAGATTTGCATCCATATAAGCATTGAAAACATCTTTAAGATGAGTTTAAGAGCTAAAATTAGCATTTTGACATGAATCCCATTACCAAGTAGGATAAAGGGAAAGTAATACTTATTGATTTATTAGAGGCCAAATGCATTGACCCTAATACCCTTGATTTAATTTCCCACATGCCACCTCATGAAATGTATAATTACTATACCATCTTAGCTAATGTCCTGAGAGAGTATTTGATGTATGATACCTTTCACATTGCAAAACTTCCACAAAACACAAAGTCCTTTGGAAGACCAAAATCTAAACCACTCATACAATGGAAATGAAAGGGCAAAGGCCATCAAGATAGTCCAACACCCATAACATTATTATGGGCCTCTATCCAAGGAAAGGACCCTCTTGAAGGTGATGAATCATGGTTATACAGTGATAAATTGATTGATTATTACAAGAGTTATAAGTATCCCATTCATAATCGAATCATAGAGAACCAAGACTAAGAAGTAGGAAGCCTCGATATAAATCAATAGGGAACACTCAAGATAATTTCTATGACTAAGTATAAATGAGCCTATAGACATCAATATAAACCCATGGTGGTGACCTCACATATCTTATTTGAGTTTTATCACCAATGACTAGTGATGATGATGCTGATAACAAAGCAGAGTCTGATCATAGCCAATTCAATGACTTATTTGAAAAAAACCTATTGATGTTTAAAATTGTGCTTGTTTTAACACCAAAAATGGGAAGTTTCAAGCTATGGAATATGTGACTTGAAACAACCTCCAAATTTTTGAGAAGATGGTCTCTTATTTATATCAAATATTTGAGGGGAAAAGGGATAAGAATCTAAATAGAAATGCAAATGCAAAGAAAGAAAGTATAACTATGGTGATGCACCTAAATGTTATTTTGATCCTTGATCCTAAGCACAGTGAAAAGTATATGTAAGATTTAATTAAGTTAAAGAGTAGATGAGGCATGATCAATGTAAAAGATAGAGACAATAGAAACAGAGGCTCGCAGCTTAGACTACTTTTCTAATGATATGGGAAATATCAACAAAGGCACATAAATGTATCTTCTCATTAATTCTTTAGCCATATAAAAGGCACAGAAACATGCATAGTTACATAAACCTTACAACTTAAGAAAATAGAATAAAGGCAAATGATATTCCTAATCACAACTCTAGAAAGTCTAATAATTTTCTCAGAAAATTCTCTCCCTCTTTTTTTATCCTTTGTGGTGATCCCTACACTCCTCTTTATAGCCTCAAATCTTTCATTCCATCACCTCCTTTCTCGTACAATTGTCTAGTCTGCCTTTATCTCATAGGGGACAAACAGACAGCGCTTTCAATGTTTGCAGGCCCCAAAAATCTACCCGATGAACTACTCCATCTACTGGAAATAACTCCCACTAAGTTTCCCTCTAGATTGTCCACACATTCCCAAACTTACAGCCCAATTAAACTCTAATTGAGCTAGAAGTGTCTATATAGGACCCTTTATTCTATTAAAATGAAAGAGGAAACTTAGTCAATTCCTTGAAATATACTTATTTCTTAAGAGACACCAGAGAATGACACTTGGTGCTTTCTGTAACTTTTATCGAAGATATGTGGCACTTTCTAATTTCCCTATATTCTTACTATATCCTGCTCAGGAACATTCCACCTTTGACACCTGTTGCAACCCACTTCCTTGATACTTAACACCCTAAATAAATAAGACTCACCACATTTCTTACTTGAGCAACCTTTAAAAGGGGCATGGAAACATGTGGAAATCTTTGCTTCTCTTCAACAAAAGACACGTAGAAATCTCTACTACGCTTTTGCTATGTTGTAGAAGTGTTTAGGATGCATGCTAGGCTCCTACGGATGGTGATAATTGGCAGCTTCTGTAGATTTCGAAAATAAAATCTAGGACCCACCACAATATTCGGCAATGAAACTCAAAAAATATCTTTTGGATGTTGACACATGGTGGCTTTTGCTAGTTCTGAGAAGATACATGGCATCTTCCACTACTTCTGAGAATGGAATGGAAAGGGGCTTAGTTGATGACACATAGTAGCCTCCACTTGAAAATTTTGGTTGCACCTTACTTGCCCTCTAAAAGGGCACTTGTCCTTTGGTCTTTGGGATGCTCCTTTGAACTGCCCGTTGAATTGAAAATGGTTCAATGGTTCAATGATTCAATAATACGCATTGTTTACACATAAATCAAGGTATTAAACCAAAAATATTGAACCAAGGCATTGAACCATCTTATTTTAGATGCTGACATGTGGTGACTTCCACTTTATTTTATAAAAACAATCTAGAGCTTTCTGTAATTTCCACTTGGCACTTTCCACCTCATCTTGATACTTAACTTGTTGAAGACCTTCACTAAAAAATAAATGAAACACGGGTGCTGATATGAAATGTGGATGTTGACACGTGGTGCTTTCCGCTAAGTTGCTATTGAACATGTGGCACATCCTAACCAACTTATAGGAAAAATGAAAGGTGCCTCAAATGATGCCACTTGGCAGCTTCTGCTTGATTTTGACACTTAGCCAAAAATTAAAACTAATGAATCAAAAGGGAAATAGAACCCGTGTTCTATTTCTGAACTTTGCCATCAAAGACCAAGGTATGTCGAAACAAAATTTGTAGTGTGTAACTAAAAATTGGAATGCAACATACAATAAAAATTTTAATATATAGTTATTGGTTACCCTAAGGGCTTTTGAGCCTGCTCAAAAAACAAACCACACTCCCGTTAGATCAAAATTGCAAAATTTTATAGCTTCAACAATGTTGTCTGGTAGGTGAACCACTCATGGTCAGATAACCCTTGCTTGTTCTATAATTAATTGAAGGTAAAATCAAGGTTAATAATATTCTTACGCAATCTTTTTGCAAAATCTGAATTGTAGCCTTCAATTTGATTCAAGCTGGGAAACAAGAACCAAAACAACTTTTACTTCTGAGACTAAAGAATCATCCCATAAGTTTTAAAAAACTATTTGATTATTTTGTTTGGCCAGTAGTAATGGTTCAATTTGATCAACCATTAACATCATGTTATCATCATGAAATAGAGAAGGAAGACCTAATCGCACTAGATCTTCAATATGTTGTTTCATTTTGCTGATGCCTTCTTTCATGATTTTGAGGAGCTCTCTACAATTGTTGGTTGCAGAATTGCAACTTAGAACCTCATTGACTCTCTTTGCAGTGAACATTCTGTTAGTGATTCCTGTGGCTACCAATGTCACATCCATTGTGTCATAGAGCTTTTGTAGCAGTGTTTTAGAGTCCATTACTCTGTCATAAACTGTAGTCAGAGTGTTCTTCACTGAATCCCCCACCTTTTCACATAATTGTTGTGTGTTTAACAAGAAGGTGAGAGAAGGTCTAAGCTAAATAATCTCTAAGGAGATTCTTTTCCACATGGATTCATAGAGCTCCTTTACCAGTTTTATCATGCTGACATTGCTTGGCCTATTAGCTAGCTCCAGTGTTAGTTGTGCCATTTTCTATTGCTCTACTTAGAATTGGGCTTGAATGGCTACAATATTATTTTATTCAGTTAGTAGCTTGTGTTTCCATTCTACTTTTTCCCACCTCAGGGTCCCCACTGTAGCCTTTATCTGCATGAGCTCTACCTTTAAAGAATCATTTTGGGATTGGACTACTTGGTGAATCTAAAGAGAAATAGTCTCTTGCAACTATTTATTTAGATTTGCTATTTCATTGTCCTTTCTATCAATTTCTATGGTCAAACTGTTAAAGTTTACCTTTTATTTGTCTAAATCAACCTCCATCTTCTATAGCCTCCTTGATGTCTTCAAGTAGTCTTTAGTGATTGCAGAAGTGGATTCAGTCAATAGCTCAATTCTATCCTAGGGCCTGAAAGGGACATGTCAATGGCCATCGCATCCATTATGCAATCCTCAGGCTACATCTACTTAATTGGCTTGATAACATTTGGTGATAAAAGGGTCACCATCAATTATTTCTCAATTGGGTCAAATTATGATTGCAGATGTGTTTTACCTAGTGCTTTATTTTCCTTTGTCCTCTTTTTTTCTCTTTGAGCTTCCCTTGCCTTCTGCATATCATCTTCTTGGGTCTGGAAGGTAGAAGGAGAGGCAATGTGCCCACTCGCAAAAGGATGTCCATGTGGTAGATCAAATTTAATAGCCAATTGTTGGCTATGGGCAATTTGTGGGAAATTTTTTTTGGGAATAGAGGGGGAGAAATGGGGTAATGTTAAAGCTTGAGGTTTCATAGATGGGGTGAAGTGAGAAATTGGAATGGTAGAAGTGGCAGGGGATGTTATTTGGCTAGATGAAATCATCATGCCAACAAGAGAAAAAATAGATTGAGAAGGAGAAGGAGGAATGATACTTACCTGAGGAGCAATTACAGTACTCTATAATTGGGACTATTGGGTGTCTGCCTCCTCTTCCATAGCCAACTTAAACCGTACCCTCTTTCATTTCTTGGGTGTCTCCTCTTCTGACTATGCTCTCTCTCCTTCCACATCCACTACTACCATTAGTGATGTTTGTGGAGAACTAGGAACTTTAATGAATTTTGATGATGGGGAAGATTTCAATGTTGATAGAACCACACTCTTTTCTTTCTCCAAGATGTTGAGAGGTTGGGGCCAAACTGACATAATTGTTGTAGTAATAGTTTGTTCTGAGGTTTGTGGCTCTTGGCTTGGCTTAGCTTCCTGCTCTATACCCCGTGTTGGCAAATTAGTTATCTCTGGGCTAGATGCAGGGGAGAGATGGAACTCATCCCATAGTTCTTCCCATATCTCATCTATGTCTATGTTCCTAAAAGAATGGGTGGGTTGAGAAATTTCTTGCCTATACTTCCAATAAGCTTCTATCTTCTCTGCATCCCAATATTTATTCTTTAATGCTCTTCTCAAGCCAAAAGTCATTTTGACTTTGGGATCATAATCCATTTTCTTAACATATAAAGTTTCCCATGGTATATTTTTCATAAGGGGCAAATCTATTAATTCAACATAAAAATTAGGAACATCTTCTATAGGGTTTCTCCTGGTCTCCCAAAAAGGGCAGCCATCATGTGCAATCCTAGTTGCAACCTTATTAGTCTTTATCTAGGAAGCTATGTAACCATTTGGGTCACATACCCATTTGTATTCAACTAACAAGAACCCTAAAAAGGCTAACTTTTGAATCAGCAAAATTTTAGCATCCCTGGCTTCTAAAACTATGTTGTATGCCATCCATAAGAGATCATACATCTTCCTCTTCCATTTCCCAAAAAAATAATCATTGTCTACTACTGAAAATTTCTTGGTGACCTATAAGAATTCTAACCTAAGAGTTAGAATATTTAGTAGCAACATTGGTTCCCCACAAAACCCATGAACTCTTATAAACGTATGTGGGATCCAAAGTAGAAGTCACATGGAATTGGGCAACTGGCCAGGAGGTTTGAAACACTAGGAAATAATCTATTCATGATTGGTTTAGGGCTAAGGTGGCAAATAGTAGGGGTAACAAATAGTTCCCAAAAATCATATGGGTCACTGGTCCTTGAAAAAATATGTGTCCATGCAGACACAAGAATGTTCCTTTGGGGATCAAAACTTGGGTCATACAAGCCCAGATGCATATGTTACGTGAAGAGGTCGGTGTTCTGGTATAACATGAGGTGAAACAAATAAGAAGAGTACCTAAACACTCCTTTTGATTTGAACTGGGCTAGTTGTTCCACCATTGAAAAAGCAATTTACTCTGAAAATTCGAGCTGATATTCCTGGGTCTTGTCGATGATCTTCAACCTAAAGAGGATAGCCATTTCCTCTGTGTAAACTACCATATCATCTTTCATGCTAAATATGAAAGCCATCATAGACATTGCATCTTGGATAACTTATGTGAATTGGGCCCTTATTGTAGGGAGTGTGGGCATAGTAGTGTTATCATCACCCATTTACAAATCGGTTCTTAAGAACCTTAACTGGTTATTGACGTTAGCCCACATCCTTTGCATTTTAGCAATAGTGGGAAACATTGCTATACTATCATGGTGTAGGGATAACATATCTTTGATAACCTATGGTGTGATTTGTACCATGAAAAGACCTTGTTGAATGGTGCATGAGGGTACATGGAGCCAGTCTGTGCATAATTCAACCAAGTCAGGGCATGGATACACAGCTAGGATAAGGAATTGTGTCAATTATGAGGTCCATATCCTCATGGAAAATGTCTCATATTTCCCTACTCTATACCTTTGAAGGCACCTTTGATGTGCCCCTTCTCTAAGGGTTTTTATATTGGCTCTTTGGAAGATTGGGTCCATGGTTCCATCTGCATAATCATTTAATTTTGTTGGGTCACTTGCCTGACCAACCTCCAAAATTCTGGTCCTTGAGTAGGCTTTCAATGGTTGTGTGAGAGCTAAAGCATATAACTTACTTTCCAAAAACCTATCAAGGGATTCATAAATCCCATCTCCTTGTTGTGAAGATGATTCTCCTTCCATCTCTATGTCCTTTTTATGATAACTGGTATGAACCCTTTGCAAATAGAAACACTCTCGCTGAAATAAATTGACTAGGCATTGAAATTTTTTGCAAGTAGCAGGATATTTTCTCACAGATGTAGGAATGCTTGAGAGTTTATAAACTTTAACTCTTACTAAAAGGTATTTATGGACCTATCAAGTCTCAAAAGGCATTAAACTCAGACAACCAATAGCGAATCCTACTCAATCTTCCTGGGATAGCGAGATAGACACGTTATGCAGGTGGCCGCACAAAGTACCTTGAAGATTTATAAAGATTTGGGAAACATTCAATGCTTTGAGAATTTGAAACATTTTTTATTATTTGAAAACTTTTTGAGCCACCGACTCTGTGTTTAAAAACACTTATTTAAAAGAAAAGTGGGAAAACAACTATGAAAAAAAATAATACAGGAATGGGAAACTATCTAACTATAATAAATTAGAGACCCAAGTTAACTAAAATGCTTCAAACATATTCCATTTATAAGAATATCTTTAGGTTCTCCTTCCATCAACTCCAGCTTGAATGAATTCTTCTACTTGCACACGTGAATTTATATGGGCCAGTCCATAATGCTTCAAATTTAGTATGCTAACCCGACTTGGCGACTCTTGCATCCCATTTCAAAACAATTGAGCTTACTTCAAAATAAGTATTCAAAGTCTTTTTATCAAAATAGTTCTTAACCATTCCCTAATGCTTAATTAATGAATCATGGGTTGTATCCCTTTTCTCCTAAACTTCCAAAAGCTCTACAAGTCTAACCTACATGGGGCCATTTTCCTCAATTTCAATTTCTTTGATCAATTGGAGGGTAGGGATTTCCAAACTTAAGGGGATCATAGTAGACTTTCCATATACAAATTCATATGGGGACATTTTGATCACCTGTTTAGGCATGATTCTATTAGTCCATAGTGCTAAATTAAGCACTTTATGCCATTCTTTGTGATGATCGGCCCCTACTCTTTTGATGAGTCTAATCAGGTTCTTGTTAGTCAATTTTGCCAAACCATTACCTTGAGGGTAATAGTTAGATGAAGTTTTCATATATATTCCATGTTTCAATGCAAAGTTGGATACTTTAGACCTCAAGAATGCTTTAGCATTATCAAAAATTATTGTGTGAGGAGCCCCAAAGCGAGTAGTGATACTTCCTAGAAAATCTAGGATCACATTTTCTATTGCTTCTTTGAGTGGGACTACCTTGGTCCATTTTGTGAAATAATCTGTGGTAGTTAATATCCATTTATGACCCATACTAGACACTAGATTTATCATTCCAATGAAGTCAAGACCCCATTGAGCAAAAGGTTCATCCATAATTATAGGACTAAGGGGCATTGCTACATTCCTCCTCTTCCACATGTAATATTGGTAGGATTGGTATTTTTTAACCAGTTGATAACAATCTACAAATAAAGTAGGCTAGAAATATCCTACCTCACTTATCTTTATGGATGTGGTCTTCACAAAAAAATTCCCCCCTGATATTCCATGATGCATCTCGTGTAGTATTCTCTTAGCCTCAGCCTGTTTTACACATCTTAACAATTTACCATGAAAATTTCTTCTAAAAAGTACCTATTTAATTAAAACAAAATGAATTCCCTATATCTTATAGTATCTCCTCTTATTTTGAGGGATTTCTCTCAGATAAATTCCATACTTCATAAAATGAATCTTGCTTGTGACCCAGGATTCCTAATCAACCTCTTATTCTTTTAACACCATCTCTATCTCTCCTTTTAAATTTGTCTCTTCAAGTGCCATTTTTTCAAGCTCTTGGGTCATATATTGGCACAAACCCCTACCTCTAACTAACTTGGTGGGTCTAACCTCTACATCATATTCAAGGATCTTAGTAATCCAGTTGGATCTTTTTTTAGTCATTTCTCCCTCCATGATGTATTCTCTGATGCTTGGGTGAGCTAAAAGTACCAAAATTTTGCTCCCTGATATCATATGCTTGAAATTCTTGAGGGATTTTACTATGGCATATGCTTGTTTCTCTACAAATTTTTACCTAGTTTCATAATCCCTGAGAGTTCTTGATAAAAATGCTATTGGGTGTTCTCCCTCCTATTTATCATCCTTTTGTGTCAAGACAACAATAATGCTTAACTCTCCTCCATAGACATATATTACAAAAGGCTTGGAAAAATTTGGTTTTTCAGTATTGGGGCCATTGAGATAGCCTTCTTGACCTCTTCAAAGGCTTGCCTTCCTTTTGGAGTCCATTTGAAAATCAGGTCTTTCTTTAGCAAGAGTGTCACTGGCCTCACCAAGCCAACAAAACTGGATATGAACCTACTGACAAAATTAATCTTTCCTAAGAAGGACTGAACTACCTTCTTATTTACTAGAAGAGGTAGGTTCATTATAGCTACAATTCTTTTAGGATCTATGGAAACTCCTTCTTTAGAAACTATATGTCCCAATAGTTTGCCTTGAGGCACAACAAAGATGCATTTCTTGGGATTCAGTGATATTCCAAAATCTTGACATTTCTTAAAGATAGATTCTAAGTGATCAAAATGATCAACAACTTTTTTTGAAAAAATGGTGAGGTCATCCAGATAAACTAGGATTATTTTATTTGTAAGATCCCCAAAGGCTACATCCATAGCTCTTTGAAAGGTGGCTCCTACATTTGACAGGACAAATGGCATCTTAGTGTATGCAAATGTTCCCCATTTGGTAGTAAAAGTAGTTTTGTACTGGTCTTCATTAGCCAACCAAATCTAATTTTATCAAAAGAAACCATCTAGAAAAAAAAATCTCTCTGATCCAACCATAGTTTGTAAAATTTTTTCCATGGAGGTCAAGGAATAGTATTCTTTCAGAGATGCTCTATTTAGATCTCTAAAATCTACACACAGTCTTACATCTCCATTCTTTTTCCTAACTGGTACTAGATTTGATACCTAGGTTGAGTGCATGATTGGAAAAATTATTTTGGAATCTAAAAGTTTTTGCAACTCATCTACCATTAGAGGCTCAATCCTTGGATTTACTGGCCTCTGTTTCTACCTGATGGGTTTAGATCCTTTAGTCAGTTCTATTGTGTGCTGAATAATGTCTCTATTGTATCCATGAAGGTCTTCATATCTCCAGGCTATGACTCTATCATATTTTTTGCACAATTCAATTAGTCTCTCTTTTATAGAATTCCCAATTTTTAGTTTTTTCCCTTGACTCACCTCTATTTTAGAATAATCTGCTTTGTCTATCTGGAACCTTTTCTTCTCCAGGCTTACATCCTCTAGATCAAATAAGTTTTTAAAGGTGATCAAGCCCTTGGAGAGCTTATTAGTCTTCAATTTTATAATTTAATCCCCATATGCTTCCTCAATTTTGGTTTTTAACTGATCAACAAAATCATTTGATTGTTGTAAGAATGAGACTATCTGAGCATCATTTTCAAATACTTGCCAATTCTCATCATTGTCTGGAATAGTCAGCCTCACTATAACTTTTACTAACTCATTGTTAATCAATAGGCCAATTACTGGATTAAACTATGAGCCAATCTGGGCCATCCTATCAACTTCAAAATTTTGACTCCTAAGGTCTCTCTCGATATTGAAAGCTTCAAAATCTTATATTAAGTCCTAAATCCTATGTCTGTAGGATCTCATCCTTACATTTTTGGTTGCTGCCTTTTCTCTAATTTGCTTTACCACTAACTCTAGATTTCCTTTTACTATTAGGTTCCTTATTCCCCTTTTCTTGGCTAATATGAGACCATGTACTAAACATTCATACTCAACATCATTATTAGTATAAGCAAATTTGAAACGGATAGCCCTTAAAATTTTCTCACCATTTGGAGTAGTAAGACAAATTCCTACTCCAGCACCATGCTTACTTCTAGCCCCATCAAAATTTAAGGTCCAGATTTCTAAATTTTTATTTATTGGTGCCTCTTCCCTTAGAACATTTGGGTTTTCATGGTCCTCATCAAAAATGACATATGTGCCCAGACCAGTAGAGTCATAGTTTCCATATGGGTCGCTATGCATCATAGCCAACAATTGGTTATTTTCTTCCTCTTGATCATGCTCAGTACAGTTGCCTAACTATTTAGAAAAATATTTTCTTCCTTATTTAACATAACATGATCTACCTCTAGTTTTGATGTTGGTTCATTGGTAATATTATCTTCTGATAGTGGTTCATTCAGATAGAATTTTCATCCTTGAACTGTATTTGGTTCTCAGGATGAGGTGAGACCAATCAAGAGACATATATCCTCCTATTTTTGTTGTAAAGTCTCTGGATAAACATAAACCAAAAATAGGAGGTATATCTATGACCACTACATCTTGGTTGATAATTATATTGAGACAAGTATATAACTACAATGGGAGTTGTTTAATTCTCCCTATGGTTTGTATTGTTTTTCCATCTAGCTGCATAACTCCTTTTGTAAGGGGTTCATATTTCATTTTCAAAGCATCAGCTATTTGCTTGGGCATCACTATAGTACTAGCTCTTGAATATATCAATGCATTATTCAAGAGTTTATTTCCAACTATCAGAGTCAAATAGAAAGGCTCTAGTTTGGATTTAATTACTTGTGTTGCATTGTTCACAAAGGCTGTTGTCTTTGGAGGAACTGTATCCTTGAGCTTTTATTTTCTAGCAGTCCTTCTTTGGTAACAATATCTTTGGGCACTGCTTGGCCTTGCAGAGCTTCTTGTAGTAGTGTCTTCTGTTCAAGAATAGCCAATATATGCCATATTGATACTTGTGTTGGAGTCTTCTTTAATTGATCCACTACATTTATCAGTCCCAAAGACTGAGTTTTTTTAACATAAGGATATCTTGTTTTTTCCTAAATTTGGGTAGGAGTCCCTAGATTTTGCACCAGCTGAAGCACTTCTTGTCTGATAGCAGTGTTTCTTTGTCCTTGAAATGGAGGATTATTCATGACTTGACCATTTACAATCTCAAGTTGTTCCACCATTCTCCTCTTTGATCTGGTGTAATAATCATATTACACCATTGGTCTTTGGGAGGTAGATGCTTCATTCAAGAAAAATGATTCTTCATATTCAACCCATGAGAACAAAGCATGTTCTAGGGGTATTTCTTCCTCTTGTTGCAAGGACATTCCTTGCATCTGAGCCACTAGGACTGAATTTTGCATACTAGGAGATTGGTAGGCTTAATTGTCACTGGAACTAGAAAATTGACCATCCATTCTTCTTTACTCTACCACCCTTTATTGTAGATTAACCCTAGGACAATCTCTAGGTGTATGAGCATTATTGCAAGGGAAAACTAGGCATTAGTATCATCCACATAATTATTTTTCCCTAGAACCATCTCCCTATTTGAGTTGGGAGGAATAGTCTATAAGGGTGTGGGAATTTCAACCAATAGATTCACTGGGTGATGGTTAGTTTGTTTTGGAGGACCCTGATATTGGTTTGGTTGGGATGAAAATTTATTTCCTTGATAGCCTTGATAAGGAGGCTTAGAGAAAAGTATTCTTCTATCTTTTTATATTGATCAGTTCATTGGAAAACATCCTTAGGATATTCTTGATATCATCCATCTTAGATGACTAAGTAGCGATAGGTTCTTTCACAAATGGTTGAGGGTAAGTGTACATAGACACAAGTGGGCTTATAGATTTAATAACTTCTTGAGGTAATGGCAAGGAAATTTTTGGAAACATGGGCATGGGAGGCCTTGGAGGTAACTTTCCAGCATCTATTAAATGATTCTTAGCTCTGACCGCATATTCATAAGCCTTTGACAAAGTGTGTCCTTCAAGTGAGTGAATCATAATAGATATATCTGAATTCAAAGCCTTAAGATAAAACACTATGGCCATACCTGGTAAAGGTCTAGCTATAGCAGGGATTCCATCCCAAGTCTTTTGAAATATGGAATTGAATTCAGTCATGGCTTCTTGTGGTCCCCTTTGAATGGTGATTAACTGTTGTAACAAAGAAGACTTATCACCCTTCTTTGTAAATATTTCAAAGAATAGATCTTTGAGTTGATCCCATGTAGATATGGTATTTGGGGTCAAAGATTGATACCATTCTAGAGCCTTCCCTTTAAAATAAGTTGCTAATAATCTAATGGCCACATTTTTTTGTGTGACAACATGTATAACACAAACATCTGATACATCTTAAAGATGTTTTGCAAGTGTTTTAGAGTCTTGCCCATTGAAATTTGGTAGAGCTTTTAGGGCATTTACTAGGATAGGATCCCAAATGGTTGGTGGTGTTGGGAGGATTAAGGGACTACCAGTGTTCTAGCTTGCATAATTTCTTGGGGGGATAGGGGCTCCCATATTTGCTCTTGGTATTGGTACAAACTAGTTAGCTCTTCTTCTCAGACTTGTTACCAAAGGTGGCAAAAGAAAACCTATATTTGTATCGAATTGTGATCTAATGACTAGTCCATAGCTCTGACTCCTTGTAGCTCTCTGGTTCATATGGTCTTGAAAGAAAATTCAAGACTGGTCCCACTGGGTGTGCCAAAAATTGTTGATGTTTAAAATTGCACTTGTTTTAACACCAACAATGGGAAGTTTCAAGCTGTGGGATATGCAACTTGAAACAACCTCTAGATTTTTTTGAAGGTAGTCTCTTCTTTATATCAAGTGTTTAGGGGGAAAAGGGATAAGAATGTAAATAGAAACATAGATGTAAAGAAAGAAAATCTAACTAAGGTGATGCGCTTGAATGTAATTTTGATCCTTGATCCTAAGCATAGTGAAAACTATATATAATATTCAATTACATTAAAGAGCAGATGAGGCATGATCAATGTAAAAGATAGAAATAGAGGCTTGTAGCTTAGACTACTTTTGTAATGATATGGGAAATATCAGCAAAGGCACAGAACTCTATCTTCTCATTAATTCTTCAACCATATAAAAGCCACAGAAACATGCACAGTTACATAAACTTTAAAACTTAAGAAAATAGAATAAAGGCAAATGATATTCCTAATCATAACTCTAGAAAGTCTAATAATTTTCTCAGAAAATTCTCTCCCTCTTTTTCTAATCCTTTGTGGTGATCCCTGCACTCCTCTTTATAGCCTCGGATCTCTCATTGCATCACCTCCTTTCCCATGCAATTGTCTATTCTACCTTTATCTCATAGGGGAAAAACAAATGATGCTTTCAATTTTTTTTAGGCCCCAAAAATCTACCTGGTGAACTGCTCCATCTACTGGAAATAACTCCCACTAAGTTTCCCTCTAGATTTTCCATGCATTCCCAAACTTACGGCCCAAATTGAATTCTAACTGAGCTGGAAGTGTCTATACAGGACCCTCTATTCTATTGAAATGAAAGAGGACACTTAGTCAATTTCCTAAAAATCTACTTATTTCTTAGGAGACACCAGAGAATGACACTTGGCACTTTTCACAACTTTTATCAAAGATATGTGGCACTTTCTACTTTCCCTATATTCTTACTATATCCTGCTCAGGAACGTTCTACCTTTGACACCTATCAAAACCCACTTCCTTGATACTTAACACCCTAAAAAAATAAGACTCACTACATTTCTTTCCTGAGCAACCTTTAAAATGGGCATGGAAATAGGTGACAATCTCCACTTCTCTTTAATAAAAGACACATGGTAATCTCCACTACTTTTTTGCTATACTGTGGAAGTGTTCGAGACACATGATAGGCTCCTATGGATGGTGACACTTGGCAGCTTCCATAGACTTTAGAAATAAAATCCAGGACCCACCATAGTCTTTATTCGACAATAAAACTCAAAAAAGATCTTCTAGATGTTGACACATGGCAGCTTCCACTGCTTCTAAGAAGATACATGGTGTCTTCTGCTACTTTTGAGAATGCAGTAGAAAGGGGCTCAGTTGATGACACCTGGTAGCCTCCGCTTGAATGGCTTGGTTGTACCTTACTTTCCCTTTGAAAGGGCACTTGTCCTTTGGTCTTTGGGATGCTCCTTTGAACTACCCATTGAACCAAAAATGGTTTAATGGTTTAATAGTTCAACAGTTCAACACTGCACACCATTTACACATAACTTGAGGTATTTAACCAAAAATATTGAACCAAGGCATTGAACCACCTTATTTTAAATGCTGACACATGGTGACTTTTGCTTTCTTTTATAAAAACAATCTAGAGCCTTTTGTGATTGCCACTTGGCACTTTCCACCTCATCCTGATACTTAACTTGTTGAAGACCTTCACTAAAAAATAAATGAAATATGGGTGCTAATATTAAATGTGGATGCTGACATGTGGTGCTTTCTACTGAGTTTTTATTGAACACGTGGCCCATCGTGACCAACTTGTAGGAAAAATGAAAGGTGCCTCAAATGATGCCACTTGGTAGCTTTCACTTGATTTCGACACTTAGCCAAAAATTAAAACTAATGAATCAAAAGGGAAATAGAACCCGTGTTCTATTTCTAAACTTTGCCATCAGAGACCAAGGCATGTGGGAACAAAATTTGCAGTGCACAACTGAAAATTAGCATGCAACATAGAGTAAAAATTTTACTCTACAAAACCTATTGACCATAATACCATTTTTACCCTTAAACTAATCATTCATCATAATCCAATACTATTATATTATCCTCAACTGATAGATTGGGACCAATAAGAATCTAATGTGCTAATTTATGAGTTTTAGAATGATGAGGTCTTCTATGATTTTCTGGGCCTTAAAGACAGTGTTTTGTTAGGAGATCATAAATCAGGATTCTCAATCAAAATGGATCCTAAATCCTATTTTGGAGAGTGGGTGAATTCCCTTAGACAAAACCAAATAAATAACACATTAGAGTCACAAAGTGAAAACCTCTTCGAGGTGATTTATAACTAGGGAAAAATTAAAGATAAAGCCCAGTCTAGTGGTGAAAACCTATTTTAAGCACCACTAGATGGGAGTGTTTAACATTATTCAAGTATAGACCAAGAGCCTACCAATGATGAACTTGTATATGGATCTGAATTTAGTATTAAATTAGAAAAAAAAATTTGATCAAATCACATAGGCTACCAATGATGATGAACTTTCCTATGGGTCTAAAATTAGTTTTGAAGAATAATGAGCCTTTGATCACATAATCCATATGCTCCCAACAACATTTATTATGTGGCCATCTCTCTCATTGGGGTACTTTTATTCATCATGTACAGGATAAATTGATGAACAAGTCCTAACAGAGGACTCTAACATAGCCAAATAATTCAAATCTTTACCACTATTCTTGAAAACTGTTTGACCCTTTTAGTAGAAGACACAATAGAGGTAAACATAGGGTCCCTAGATGACCCAAAGTGGATTAAGTTAGGTGCATCTCTCACTAAAGAGGAGTGTGAATTCTTAACATCCTTATTGAGTGAAGTTGAATATATTTACATGGGCATATTTTGACATGCCTATTTTGGACCATGCCTTGGTTATTCACCACCTTGTGGTACATCTTGATTCCCAACCAGTAAAGTAAAAAATATACAAAATACATCCTCTCATTGCTATATTGGTAAATAAATATTTGGAATATGTATTATAAGAGATATGTATCAAGTCAATCAACTATTCTAAATGGATTTCTAATGTTGTGATAGTTAGTAAAAATCTAGAATGAATCAAAATTTGTAATAATTTTAAGGACACTAACAAATATTTCCCAAAGGATGATTTTCTATTACCAAACATTGACATGATAGTCGACTCAACATTAGGTTATGATATGCTTTCACTAATGGATGGATTCTTCGGCTATAATCAGATTAGAATACCACTAGAAAACCAACACAAGACAATGTTCATAACTCCATGGGGAACATTATTTTATCATGTTATGCCATTTGGTCTTAAGAATGTAGGGGCCACTTATAAAGAGCCATGATATTTATATTTCATGATATGATGCATGACTTTGACAAAGACTACATCGATGACATACTAAGAAAATTAAATACTAGGGTTGATCATCCAAAAAAATTGAGGAGGATATTTGAAAGGATATATAAATAAAATTAGACTCAACCCTAAAAAATGTGCTTTTGGCATCACATCAAGAAAATTTCTTGGCTTCATTGTGTCTCACATGGTCAGAAAAGTTAATCTAACTAGATTATAGACCATAATAGAGATACCATCACCAACCAATCTAAATCAACTCTATAGTTTACAAGGCAAGATACAATCCTTCAAATTCTTCATATCTTAATTAGCTAACAAGTGTTACCTATTTACACACCTATTGAATATGGGTGTAACATTTCTTTGGGATGATGATTGTCAAAAAAATTTTCAACAACTAAAGGACTATCTTACAGATCCACTAATTGTATTATCTCTTATGCTAGGAAAACCATTCCTTTTATATCTATTAGAAATATATCAATCCCTCAAGGCACTTATAGATCAACATGATAAAAATGTAAAGGAGAATGTAGTTTACTATCTAAGCTATATATGGATAGCGTATGAACATAATTATATGCCCATACAAAAAGTTTTTGTAGTTATAGTATTCACAGCTCAAAATTATGACATTACGTATTGAATATAAGACCATGGTCATTTCAAAAGTAGATCCACTCAGCTATATACTATCTAAAATAGATTAACAAAGTCACATGGATAAATGGATCATGATTCTTAATGATATTTAGATAGAATATGTAAATCAAAAAGCCATCAAGGGGCAGGTTATTGTAAATCAAATTATTGAAGCACCTCTTGAAAACATAGAGCCACTCACATTCCAATTTACTAATGAGTCCATTATGAACATCATTGAAACACCTTCTAAGGAGCAACACTGGAATCTATATTTTGATGGATCATTCATAGCACATGGATTGGGGTTAGGCTTTTTGTTTATCACTCCACAAGGGGATCTAATCCACAAATCATTTAGAATCAACTTTGCTTATACCAATAACATGGATGAATATGAAGCACTCATGGTAGGGATTTGAAAATAAGTTCAATGGAATATAAATCATCTAAAGGTTTATTTTGATTCATATTTAATCATCAATCAGGTTACAGACCACTTTCAAACCAAAGATGACAAATTAGGTCCCTACAAAGCCATGGTCAACACTCTCAAGTAGTAAATTTATAACTTTCAATTTCAGCATATACCAAGAGGAAACAAAAGGATAACACACACCATGGCTAACACTCTATATTTGATTCAACACACAGATACAAGAAAAGAATGTAAATTTGTTTTTGAAAATCTAAGAACACCAGTTCATGAACCATATACTATCACAATGATCTATGAGATTATTAGACCTAGATCTACTTGTTATTCTAACCTATATGCCTATTTACATGACCATGTTTTATGACCTAACTTATCTAAGAAATAAACCAAATCCTTCATCCATAATTCCCAATGTTATACCTTACTTGGACTAACCCTATACCACCTTAATTTTTATGGAAATTTCCTTCATTATTTACCTTTGGTATAATTTATACTAACATTACGAGAAGTTAATGAAGGGGCACATAGATCCCACACTAGAGGTGTAGTCTTATCCAAAAATCTCATACATACTATTTATTATTGGCTAATAATGGAAATAGATGGAACTGGATATGTCAAGAGATGTGATAAATTTTAACAATATGCTAATATTATTCATACCCCAACCAAAACTCCAATACCAATGTTGACACCACAGCCATTTACTACATAGGGCCTAGATCTCATTATGAAGATAAACCTCACCTCATCAAATGGCCATAAACATATCCTTATCACCATAAAATATTTCATTAAGTGGGTTCAAGCTATACCCCTCATTTACATGACTGGAAAGAAAATTTACAAATTCATCTTCAACCATCTCATTTAATGTTAAGATATCCATTTAGAAATTATATATGATAATGGAGGATCATTAAAGAACAAAGATGTCAAAAAGCTATGTGTTGAATACAACATTAAAAAAAATCCATGGTATATTACCCTCAAGGTAATGTTTAGGTCGAAGTATCAATCAAAACCCTTGTTAACATTCTCAAAAATATTTTCAATGATTTTAGTTACAATTGGCACCTTTAGATATTCCACACCCTATGGGAATACCATATAAATCACTACACACCCATAGAATCCACTCCATACTCACTTGTTTATGGTAATAAATTCATTCTTCCCATTGAGGTCCAAGTACCATCATTATGCATCTGTTTCAAATATGTTATGGATGATAATGGCTTTTGAATAGCTCACATGTAAGAGCTAGAGTTATTTAATGAGAAATGCATGGACACAATCAACAACCTTCAAGCATATCATAATAAAATCTACAAATAGTAGAATCAATGCATGAAACATAGATAATTTGAGCTTAATTATCTTATCCTTAAAGATAACCAAAATAATACCACAACCAAAAAGATGCATAAAGAGAAATTCAAACCCAACTGGGTAGGTCCTTTCATCATTGTTGTAGACTATGGTATAGGAGAATACAAGCTCACCACAATAGATAGGGATGAAATTAATTAGCCTATAAACACTATACACCTCAAGTGGTACTATGTTTGAGTGATACGATGTATTATCTATGAGGATCATTTAAATTTGTACCATATTATCAATATTCTTCTTTGTACAAATACTTTTTCTAATGACCTATCACTTCTTATCATCTTATCATTCTACTAGCCTATCACTATCCTAAAACTTATCTATTCCTTCCTACTATTCCATTATATCATAAAATTCATGTTTTTATCCATCTTATCCTATCCCATTTCACCTTGGTTCATCTATTAGTTTCACATTTTCCACATGAAGAATCATATCAATTTCAATAGTTGTTTCAAGCATTCTAGATAAAGGCAATATTTTGGAGTAGTATAATAAAAGGTTTGGTAGTTGTATCCTTCATTTATTGTATTTTATTATAATTTTTGTTTATTTTATCTTGATTATATTCACCTACATGGGCAAATCAATGTTTCACCAGTCTTACTACTAATTATGACTGCTTATAGGCAAATTAGTATCATTGATCTGTTCAATTTTATTCCAGTTATAACCACCTATCATCAAGCTAGGGGCAACATTTTGTTACTATGCCTTGGCATACCAAGTAGAAATTCCTATGTTGTATTATGATACTATGCCAACTATGCCTATTTTATTTGAATTGGCTGCTACACTAGTCAAATTCCTCCATTATAAGGTAGAACTACTATGAATTAAGGCCATTTCAAAACTATGTGGGTGGTGTTTGATTCATGTTGAAGCCATATCAGTCCCCCTTTCAATCATTCTCTCATTTTATAAGATTTTCATGCCCTTATCATTTTATAAGTTTGGACTATTTAGTGTCTCATCATTCTTAATAGAGTTGAGACACCTAGAAAATTCCAAAAAAATATTTACAAAAACATTTAAAAAAACCAAAAACATTGATCACTTTGAGGAATCCTCACTAAGACATAAGAAATACCTTATCACTTACTTTTCCTATCCTTTTTGGCCTTTTATCCCATGCACTTTCCATTTCACAAGACCATTAATATTCTTGTATCATATCCATCATGTTTATTTTTCATTAATTACCATTTTCTTCCCATTTTCCTGGGATAATTACATTTGGCTAGAAGTTTTATTTTATATATATATATATATATATATATATATATATATATATATATATATATATATATATATATATTTAGGCAACATCTACTTGCCTAGTGCATTTGGAGATAGCTAAGCCACCCCATTCCTTTTCTTCTATTCTCCCATCTTTTTTAATTGTTAAGTTGTCACATATTTTCTAGGGGAAATTCACACTAGGACTAAATATCATTTATTTATTTATTTTTGTTAATTTGTTTATTGTTAGTGTTATTGTTAGCTTGATTTAGGTACAATTTCCTTGATTCAGTCTATGTGTGTTCATTAGGTAATTTCTTACATGCATTAGTCTTGAATCCATCCATATTAATATGTCAACATTGACATCATGGATTTTATCATTGGTGCATTATTTTCCCTTGCATATTAAATCTTGAGAGTTAGTCCTTATGGATATTTTGGCCAAATCCTCATGAAGTTCTATCATGATGCCTATTATTAAGTGATATAACAAAAATCATCTTTGAGAGGTCTACATAGTAATGGCTACATCAACATCTCCTTGGCATAAACACCAACAACAATCCCAATCACATCTTTAATAGAGTAATTAAATAATGAAAAAATTTCAGCCTTTGTTATTTCAGACGAGGATCTCCCTACTAGTAGGCTATCCCAATTCATATTTATCCTTTGTATCAAGTCACCATCATCATGTTTCCAATCATCAAATATCAATCATGTTGCCATAATCAGGGTCTAATGATTATAACCACATTTGGAAAAACCATTTTACACCATCCCACTTGCATTCTCAATAATTTTGACTACTTTTCAAAATAGTTATGTTATCATCCCCATCATCTTCATTTATTTTATCCCCTCATTTCAATTATTTATTTCAAGGGACCATTTTCCACTCCTTTTTATAACTACTCCCTTGAGGGGAAATCTACAAATCATTCATCACCATTAAAATCATAAACACACACAAAAAATTATTCTTTGAATAGACATTATTGTGTTTACAACTTACAACACCTTCCATCTTGGGGAATACTATAGATATCTAAAATCGGAAACCAATGGATTCATAGCCACCTTTAGAGTAATTCTTACTAATCATTGATAATGTAACCTAAGTATCTCTAAGAGTATAAAATTTGGCTTCATAACCATGCAAATAAATCAAGCTGGCCCATAAATCAATTAAATTAAACAAATGCGTATTGAATAAATCAAAATCTTTCACAAATGTTAAAATCCTAACAAAGGTTAATTAACTTACAAATCTTAATCAAAGCCTACTTTAATTCATCCATGACAAAATAAATCAATAGGAAAATTTAATAAATATCCTAAAGAGCATCTTAGAAGCTAATCATGACCTTTTGTGAGTTGTCCATATGCAAAATATCTCAAATTGCACCTATTAATGCTAATCATGATAATTTTTTACATCTTTTAAACTTATTGGGGTTGACTAATACAACCAAGGTTAATGTTTAACCCATTCCAAGTCATTTCAAAGCGTATAAAAGCAAGCCTAGAGCTCTTCATTTGGAAAGCTTGCAACATGGAAGAGTTATAATGCTAGATTAGATTTAATAAAGCAAATGCATAGTGTTATAATGCCAAAATCAAGCCAATACATCAATCAAAACATGGTGTCAAGAGGATATGGATATATCCAAGCCCCATTTATGAAGACATGTTGAGCATAATCTAAGAAATCCAATGAACACATCATCTTGGAGTAATCAAGGAATGCAAGAAAAGTTATCATTTATTTGAATTTTAGTTGTGTATTCATTTGGTTTGTTCATTAATCTTCCCTCATGATCTAGGTCTAGAGATGTTATCTTTATTTAGTGTGCTGATTTCATTATTCTTAGAACTAAAACCATACTAACCTCCTCTATTGAGTCAAATTCCTAGATGACAAAGATAGTGCTTATAGGCCAGTCCTTTACAAAGTGTCTAGTTCTACAAGATTGTAAAAGGGATAGTTTCCCATAACACTTATACTATTGTCATTTGATAGGACTGGCTGACATACCTCATTATTGTTCTATACAAAGTGTATTTTCATTTATAATTATGAGGTATTTTTTGAGGAAGAATTTTTTTTGCAAAGTTTGAGCACTTAAAATAAGTAGATAATTTTGAAAGGATTGTCCCATTTTGTTTGTGTGATTACTAGTCAAATTGTTAGATTTGAATGGTTTTTATGGATTTTTTATCTACACTTTTAAATGTAGAGTTTTTAATTTGTGCTAATTCTAGATTTATTAAAATATCTTAGGTTCATTTTGTTTTCTTTTCTCTTCTTGAAGATGTGTTGATGCAATTCATTTGTATGGGTAAATTATCCAATGTGAATCTAGTTCTTATTTGCATTTTTTAATTTTATCCCTTGATGTTTTCCTAGTGTGTGATAGGATTTGAGCTTAATCTACTTCATACCATATATTAGTTTAAGTATATGATTGGATAAAATTTGAACTTTTTCATAATATCTAGATTGAAGATCAGTAATATGTTTCTTCTCTACCTTACCCTTATTTTTTCTCATTTTTTGATCAATTCACTTCTGTTTAGATTTCATTATAAATATACATATTAATTAGACTTTAGAGTTATTATTTAATCATAATTCACTTCACTTATTTTAGATGACTCATTTTCATAATTAATCTATTACGCCATGGTTGCTCCTAACAACCAAACAATTACATTATAAATTTTGTGAAATAGTTCATTTCTTTTACCTTTATTCCACCAAATATATACAAAATATCAAAACCTACAACTCATGCAATGGATTCTTTGAACCCAAAAATGATAATTTTTTTCTTAAACACTCTGGACCACCTATGATACACTTTTAGGCATCAATAGAGGATTGAGATATTTATACAACTATTACTAGGAATAACACAAATATTAGAGATATGGCCACAACATTGAAAGATTTCAAGTAATCCTTGCTATATGGAAAATAGATGTTTATGTAGTGACATAGTTTATAGCTAATCTTTATGAATTATCTTAATATTTGCCAACTAATACCCACAACACAAAAAAACAATGGATATTTACCACATGATATAAACTAAGATGATTCATAGGTGGATCCAAGAGTGAGTAGGGTAAGGAAAAAAAGTGATTGTGTTTATGATGAATAAATATATCGATTCTACTAACTTCTAAGGCAAAACACATATAACTAGCATCTACCAACTATAGTGTAATGCTCAAAGTTAAACAAATGTAATTAAAACTTTAGAAGAAAGTAATACATATAACTAACAGCATACTTCATATAAAATTTCTCAATCATAGTAGATTTAATAACACATTCAATTATAAATGAGAAGAAAACAAAACAAGTATACCATAGTTGTCATCTAGAGTAAATCTTAAACTATCAAACAAATATATGAAATGTAATTACCAAATTAGTTTGTATTAAAGAAACTATCAGACATCTAGAAGCGTGAGAATTCAAAAATCACAAAACACATAAAAAAACACTATAAACAAACTCTTAAATTATTTGGCTCTTTGTATTAATTTTTTTATAACTATTTTCCACTTTAATAATGAGGAAAAAATCCATACTTATAGCCTTAAAATTCCTAAGACAAGTTTAGGTGGACCTAAAAGTGGCACCCAAATACATCTAAGTGGCTTAAACTAACACATTATAATAGAATATTCCCAATTTGAAATTTATAAGACATAATTGAATGTTCCTTATAGTCCAAGAGGTGGTTACTAGCTTACTTATTGATGTTATTTCTATTGGTGCCTCTACTTCTTTTTTACTTCTTCTTTCATCTATACCTCTACATAGGCCTAAAATATTGGTCAATTTGAGAAAAGTCTAGGATCATGTGCCTAAATAAATAAGGTATGTATTGGATTAGATTGTTGTGCTTTGTGAGTATTAACCTAAGTTCTTCTTCAATTTCATGTGTATTCTATAGCATCTGATTATAAAATTTCATAATGTCTATCACCTCAGTATCCATCTTGGTAGTAGCTACATCTTGTTGTAATTGAATAATGAAAACCTTCATTTTTACTTTGAACTCTTGCTCATCCATGAGGATGCCATTAGTCTTGGTCAACTTAGTGATCATGGTATCCTTTAGTAAGTGGGCTATCTTAAATTCACTTTTCTCAAAGGATGTATTTGTTTGTTTGAGATGATCCAACCTTGTCTTTAAAATCTTCCTCTTATTCATGAGGATGGTCTATGCAAGAATAATGTATTCAATAGGTAATAACTTTAGGTTATAAAAATTATTTCTTCTTACCAATCTCTCCATGTTTTCTAACTTAATGTCATAAAGGGTAAGCTTTTGGTTAAGTTTAATGACCACCTTGGCTTGCTTGATCCCATCCTCATGTATTTTATTCATAACTTTGTATAAGTTAAAGACATTGATCACAAAATTGATTATTGATATCAAAGTGTTGTTTATAATTATTGGTAGTGATTATTACTTTAGCCTCTTAAAATCTTATTCCATCCCCTT
Organism: Torreya grandis; assembly: GCA_037957365.1. Taxonomy (NCBI): domain Eukaryota; kingdom Viridiplantae; phylum Streptophyta; class Pinopsida; order Cupressales; family Taxaceae; genus Torreya; species Torreya grandis. Next base: position 3,134,808 of record JARHVA010000766.1, on the reverse strand, counting down.
CATTAAATTAGTAATAGATTCTATTTTTACTTGTACTAAAAATATAGGGTCCTCTACATACTTTTGTACCTCTCCATGGCTATCCTTTCTTTTTATATTTAAGGTGAAGAGAGAATCTTAACTATCATGAATTATAATAGAGCATGACCATGGATGATCCACTTATATTAGGACCACCCTTTTCATGATGTTAGTGGTAGGGTCAAACCTCATTCCAATATGAGGTGCCGAGAAGGCCACCTAAGGTTTTTCTTGCCTTGTTATTTGTATGATGTCCCTTACATAATTTTTGGTAGTTGTAAATGTTTCTTACAATGGGGGTCCCATAGTTGATGAAGAAGCCAAGGCTATGGTAGGGATATACAACTTTGTTGGGTCTAATTGTCCTATTAGGTCAAACAAGGATTTGGTAGGGCCCATAAAAAAAAATAAGGGTAGTGTTGAAGGCCCAATAATTTTTGCTATTGTGGTGAGGTGACATGGTTATTTTTAGGTGAATGGTTATTGAATGGATTTAAATGGCTTGCTAGATGAAAAGGAGCCAATAGTGAGTGATGCACTTATAGTGGATATGTAGGAAGGAGTAAACCACATAACCTAGCTAGCACTAGTGATTTGGGAGTTTAGTGGAGGTGGAATGTTGGTAGTGTCATGGGAGATGAATTGGGGGATTGTGCTCTCAAGGGTAACAATGGTGGGGAATTGAACATGGGAGTGTGAGTAGTAGAAAAAGTAGGAGTAGTTGTAAATGTACCAATGATTTGGAAAGAAGTTAATAGTGTATTACTTATACAGGGATATTGGGAAGATCATGGATGGGACACTACTCCTATCATTTTAGTCCTAGGGGATCTCTTCCTTAAGATCAATGACATTGGGATCTAGTTGTCCCTTGTTTTTTATGGTGGCTTCCTCGATAGATATATAGGCTATTATAGGCCCTTACAAATGGCTACGATATCTACTTCACTCTCTTTTTTCATAGATAAGATCCATGTCTTGTCTACTTAGAGTGGCTTGAAGTGGATGCCTATAAGGCCTATTCCTGATAAGAGGAATGTTATCTTCTTCTTCATCCTCTTCCTTCTCCTCATAAACTACATTGAACAGGATCCCATGAGTGGGTGGGAGATGATTCTTTATTATGTATCCCTTCTTCCTTTCTTGGTTGATCCTCATTTAAAGCACTATATTCTTCCTTGTAGTTTTTCTTAGGACTACCTCATCATTCATTACATCCATGCATATCCATTAATAAACCTTATCTTGGTGATTATATTTTATAGGCACATCATTTTTTAACTTCAGGATATGCTTAGAAATGACTTGGCTTGGATCCAACATTCTAAAGGATTTTTGGGAAATATATACAAGCCCTTATGCCTTATATCCACCATAATGTCTTTCCTTTTCATCATCTTAGTTCTTCCTATCTTGAAAGGAGTATTTTGGAGGGTTATCTTTTTATTTTTCTTGAAGATGACATCAACTATATGGAGAATTTGATAGGCCATCTCCATATTTGTCAAATTCATTGGTACATATCTTAGTATCCTGAGGGGATCTACCATCACTCTTTTTACTTAGATGAAAATGTATTCAAGGTAAATCTATAAGTTTCCCATGTCTCTCACTATTTTTATAACTTTTGGAGGGACCTTGGACATATCTCACTTAATGATTAACTTGTAAATATGAAGGTAGAAATATTCTATGATTACCATGATGTGGTTCTTGAATCAATTAATGTGCATTGCATAATATATTTAGGGCACAACTTTATCTCATGTTAGAGACCATGTTTTTGGTCCTAATTGTACATTTTTATAGATTGCACCTAGTAGATAGCTCATCATGAATAATGTGGATCCATTATTGAATTTTTCATTCATAGTAGTGATTAAATTATCACTAATAATATCCCTAAGTGAGGGAATCTTGTGATCCTCTAGGATTATTTGTAGTAGCAAGATAGTCCTTATGTCTACATAACTAATATGTGCATTTCCAAATACCCTATTTAGTAAGGCTAGGCCAATCCTTACTCCTTTCCTAATTTTTTGGATAGGTAGGTCTCATTGGTTATTCATGTAGATAGTCCCATTTGGGATAGTTAGCCATGAGTCCAAGACTTTGTCTAGAGAGTGCACCTCATATTTTCTTTCAATGATGATCTAGTTATATTCCACCTATGGTAGAGGTAGGTCATAGTAATTTTTGAAACTAGGCCTAGTGATAAAAGTAATTAGGAGCCCTTGATTTAGGGATTTGAGTAATCCATACTTGCATTTAAACATCACAAAAATTCCATTTACTTGGTTAGCACATGGCATGACCTTTAGTTTTTTTTGGCTTTATAAATACTAATAGCTTGGATTACAAGGATATCATAGGCCAATTGAATAATATTTGGCACGGTCTTGGAATTATCAAGTTCATTGGCATTTTTACATTATAATAGACATTGCTATAATGCATGTCTCCTAGTTTTATGGCCTTAAGGTTTATCTCTATGTCCTTAATACTAATTTAATTTCCATATTAAAATAAGAAATAATCATTTCTAAATTTTATGCCCTTACCCAAAGTGGAGGGTCCTACCTAGGCCATTTCTATACTCTTCTAAGTAGTAATTGATATTTTTGTATCTCTTTGTAATTTTAGATCTTTAATAATGGTATCCTAGGTATAATATGTGAAGAAATATAATTTGGTTGAACTTTGAAAATATAGATATCAAAGAGAGTAAATAGTTAGGGATTTCAAGTGCAAATGTAGGTAGCAATAGTTAGGTTGGGTAGCATTTTTAAGATTTATTTGATTAATGAAATGTTTTATGGTGATTCTAATTCATTTTGTATTAATGGTGATCTCATCACATTTGCATTCAAAACACTCTAAACTATTCCTTTTGGTATTTAATTGCCTTAAATTTGAAATTTAGAATTGGTTTGCTTTCAATTCACTATCAATTTTAGATTTAAGTCTAAAGGTTACCACCTTTTGACATGTGGCATGCCACCTCAAATATATCTAGGCATTCATGGGGCATGAAGATGATTAATCTACTTAGTTATCTTAAATTTGGACACATAGAACCTTCTAATTCCTCTCAATTTCTCTAGATGTATCCTAGTGTGATGACTTATTTATATTATGCCACATGTCATCAATTTATTTTTGGTGGCCTATTAGCTAGGTCCCTCTAATTTTGGTGGGTTATGGGAGTGCCACGTGTTACTTTCATAGGAAATAAGAGCTTTTTTTCACCAGGTGGCTCTCTCATGGGAAATCATGAACTTGATTTGATAGGTGTCACAATTGGAAGGTCTATAGATAGTTATCAAAAACTTTATGTTAATCATGTGGCTTAAGTGGAGCCATGAATCACTCTTAGAGATGATCTAGTTTATCATAGGATGGGGCTTCATGAGAATGACATGTGGTATCATCTCACAGGTCTAAAGGGACGCACATTGATTTGGTGGGCCTTTAGAGGTGTTCTAGTGTATTGTTAGATAGAATCAACATGGGCATGAAAAGTGTCATCATCATGTGGGTCCAAGGGGGGCACACATCATTATCATGAGTTTTCATGAATTTTTATACCACTTATCACTCTCATAAGGGGCCTTGGACAAATGTATTGCATTGATATTCAATTGGATGGCTCAGATGTATCCATGTGTCTTTCATGGGATCTCTTGTGAGCTTTAGATGGATGTAGCATGGTATGTACATGCATCAATCATGGATGAACTCAAGGTAAGATATATCAATTTAGAAGGATATTCATATCTACATTTTCATTATTTGAGATATATGGTAAAATTTCATAGGCTTATAGATCATATTGGGACACATGGTATCTCAGATTGAATGGGATTGGTCATGAAAATTGAGATCTTGACACATAGCCTATAGGTTTGAACTCTAATGACTATTTTTCTTGTGATATCTCATGATGTCTCCACATGGTTCATGGGCTTCAAATATTTTTTCCAAGTGTCCTACATGAGATGCATTTCTTTCAGCCAATGGCATGACTCAATGTTTGGATAGGAACGATTATGCCTTAGGATAAGTTTTGTGATGACAAATGGCACGTTGAGGAGTGAGTGTTTTTTTAGAATCCCATTTATAATTTGAGTTACTATGAGGCATCATAAACTTCTACATTTAAGTTGGCATCTTGCAAAGTCAAGTGAGAGACCAAGTTATACATCAAGAAACATCAAATTCCCATCATAAAAAAATTAAAACAAGTTAAAAGTAAACTTTTCAATTAAGTGCTCCAATTAAAGTAAAATGTTAGTCCAGTTAGAATAGGTGAATGTTTTTGTGCTCATTCCAATTGGGGGAGCTAGATGGAACATTTCTAGTGAAAGCATTTCTACACATTTCAAATCAATTCGTGGTTAATAATTCATTTTTGAATGAAAAAACTCAAGGAAAACTTTCAAAGATTTAAAATTTCTAAATACTAATCTATATTTAAAGATGAATGATTATCCAAAAATTTATAAGAAAATATAAAATCAATTTCAAATACAACCAAAATGACTTATCAAGCTTAGCGTCTTAGGAATTTTGGAGAATTAAGATAGGAGGGTTCCCATTTTGGGAATAGGGGATAGTTGAGCATCACCAAACCTTAGTGTAAAAATGGTCTCTATTTATTAGTTGTTTTTATCTATTACTTAATACCTCAAATAATTTTATTTTTAATTTAATTATTCTTATTAATCATCATTTTTTATTTCATGATAGTCATACATATCTACCACATTATATGTGAGAAAAATATACATGCCTTGAATCAACTTGATCTCATATACATTTGTTAAAAAAAATCACCTTGAATGACCCTATCTTTTTCCACTTCAAATTTTTATATGTTTTTAAGGTGAACCTCTCCTTGCATAAATAAACCAATACTAGATTCCCAACTTCAAACTCCTTACTTCTATGTTTCACATTTGTGTGTTGTTTGTGTTGCATACTACTCTACTTTATCTTAGTTTTCACATCTTGGTGTATCTTATGAATATAATATACATAATATGCTTCTAAATTTATCCCATATACCGTATTTATCTATCTTATTTATTTAAATCCTATTATATGTCACTTTTACATAATTTTAAAAGGTGATTTCCTAGTGCTCAATTTTTTTAAAAAAAGAATTATAAACAAACTCTTCTTAAACCTAAACCAATCCCAATGCGTTTGTTTGTATCTAAAACATCTTAAAAAATTTATAAGGATACTATTCACAAACTCAATTTTTCCATTAATTATAAATTGTATTCTAAACTAAAATTCATTTTTTTCTAAAATTCTAACATAACATTAAAAAATGGCCTTAGAAGTTTGTGTCTCTGTTCAATACTATGTTATAGGTAACCCATGAAGCCTCACCAATTATTGTAAGAATCTATTTACAATGTTAATTATCCCACTCATAGTTTTTCATTCAATGAAATGTTTGATTTATAAAACCTATACACTATCATGAATATAGATTCACTCCCTTTGTGCATTCTAAAAAATCATACCACAAAATCTATGCTAATTTCATCCCATAGTTTCTATGAAAAAGGAATTGATTAATATAACCCTATGTTTTGAATCATTCCCTTAACCAATTGGAAAAACCTTCAATAATGCACATATACACCCATACTTAACCAAAATTAACCTTATTACAATTTTGATTATGTTTTGTCACTTGCGAAATGATCCACTAAACCTTGAGTGTGCTTATATTTTATCATATTCTCAAATATCGACCCCCATTATATACATGATTTCACTCTCTTGAAAAACATCACTTATTTGACAAAACCATGGTGTTTTTTCCACATTTGTTATTCATATGTAATATTTCCAAAAATTTAGCAAATATTCATACTCCACATATAAATACTTTATGGAATCAAATCCTATTACCTCCACTCACATCTCATTTAACAAGAGATTCATACTACTCATCACATCAACAACCCTACATTATTATTCACTTTTGTGTTTAAAAACAAATGAGTGACTCTAAAAAAAACACCCACTTCATGTGTATTTTATTCAAATTCCACTGATTATTAATAAATTTTAGTGCTTGATGCTTTGTGTATAACACAAACTCTCTAGGCAACAAGTAATGAATCCACTTTTTGAGTGATTTCATAATGGAAATAAAGTCTTGGTCATCAACTAGATACTTCCTATTTATGTCATTTATATTCTAATTTAAGTAATATATAGACTTGCTTTCTTGGTTAAAAAAATATAATCACTACACCACTTGTAACACAATCCACCTAAAATTATTTATTGAAATCGAGCAACATAAATAAATATTAATCAATTAATTTCTTATTTATATTATGGAAGTTACACTCAAATTTTTTTGAATAGAAATAATATTTAATATCTCCCCTCATCACCTATATGATTATTGTGCACATTCCACTACATGTTTAGATGAAATTCTTATAAAATTTGTTAAGCTATTAAATATTTATGCTTTGAAGATGTTCTTCAGTGACAACAACTCAAGGATGGTGAAAATTTATCTAGATCCATTTTCAAATCTTTTTTAAGATGTGACAAAACCCACGTACATGATATCCTTCTTCATGAAACTAAATTTATTCATGTTTATCATTAATTTCTCTTTTGAATTTTTTTTGGAACACTTTTCTAAAATGTGTTAGGTGTTCCTTCTCCATCTTATTGAATCCAAAAATTTCATCTAAAAACCTAATGAAAAATTTACCTAGAAATGGTTTCATCACTTTATGCATGATTCTAATGAATGTGATTGGTGCATTGGTAAAAAAAATGACATGATAAACCATTAATATAATCATAAAGTCATATTAAATTTTGTCTTCCATTAATCACTATTTTTTATTCTAATTTGGTGACACACACTTTTCATATCTATCTCCATGAAGTAGTACACTCAAGTGATCCATAAACTAATCCATGAATGAAAATGGAAACCTATACTTCATCCTTATATATTTAATGTCTCTTGTGTCTCTGCACATACATCATTCTCTTCATTTCATTGGTTCCAATATTGTGGGTACCATGTAAAGGATTATATTATCTCTAAGAATTCCCTTATCTAAACATTATTACACTTTCCTTTGAACTTATTCAATTCTCCTAAGGTTTTAATACACGCTTAACCTATAGTATGTATAGGGATATGTGTGGGTGAATTCTAAATAGCATAACCTTTGATTAATTCATGTGATCATTTATATTGTTTAATATTTGTAGTAGGTTCATCCTAGA